>JBBPTX010000298.1:0-35776 GCA_038094595.1 Pulveroboletus aff. annulatus
CTCGCGTCTCATAGATAGCAGTCAGTCGCATCTTGTACCCGTACGTCTTAGTCGTCCCAACGCAGCGTGGTCCTGTTCCGTTGTGCCCGCTCGTCTCAGTGTTTCCCGCCGCGGTCACGGTGGGCTTCCACACACGCAGCACACCCGAGGAAAGTTCCATCTTGCACGCCCAAAATTAAAAAAATAAAGGCCACCCCAGAGTTGGTATGCAACAAACATCCAAGTCTATGGACACAAAGTCATTAAAACTCTCACTATGAGCTGCAAATTTCCGCCAGACTGAGCGATGAGAAACATGAAGAAACTGCATATCTAAGTGACCGGTAATGAGGGAAACCCCGAATGTGAATCAGAATTTCAAGTTACTCACGTTCCAATCCCACAACAATCTAAATGGGCCACCGGAGAATAGTCTGGTTTGAAAGGGACCACCCATCCCTGTGAGGATCCCAATACCATGCACGACGCGGCTCAGAGCTCGTCGACGGTAGTAAGTCCAGATCAACATTCCGGCTGTGACAATGCTTGAAATTTTGTTTGTATTGCTATTCGGATCCTACATGGAGCCTGAAGGTGAGAAGTGGATTCCACGCCGGTGTGGCAGCGAATAAATGCCAATGAGCAGGAAGTTCCCTCCCAAATCGCAACCAATCTATCCGGGGTCGCGGCGTCGCACACCTCGCATGCCACGAGCGCCTCGATAGTCTAAGGGCTTAAGATTGGTAGCTGGTACCCTAAACTGCCTTTGACGGACAACGGACGGGATAGCGGTAATCCCTGACGAGAGCTTTCGCAGCCTGAGGCTCGAAACTGCACTCATCCCATGTCCTTCTTGTCCTCTGGTTGTATTGTCCAGGTGCTGCCCCCTTACGCACCCTGGACCGACCCTGCAGTGTCGTCACGTGCACCTCTGGCCTCGGACGGGCGGCAGTAGCGGTAGGCTCCGGTAGCCCCCTGGGCTCAAAACCTCACCGTCCCGCCCCGTTCTCGTCCTCTGCTTGTACTATACAGGTACTGCCCCATACGCCCCCTGGCCCGACCTAGTCCTAGGAGAAGGGACACGATTCGACAGCCCGAGCATCCCCTCCTCACACATAGACTTCCCATCTGGACTCACCGTCCACGAATTCCCCATTGGATAGTTATTGGACTAACTGACTCTGGCCTGAAGACAGAAAACTGTTTCAGAGGTCATCGATGGCAAGCCAGAGGTACTTACAACAAGACCTGACTTGGGGCCAGAAATGCATCAGCAATTCCCGAATAGGATGGGTTGGAAAGCGTAGGGGAGAATCTGTTTTTACAGCATGTAGCCAACACATCTGTGTAGTGCGCCCATTTCCATATCGCTCTCACCCAATATGTACACTTGGGCTAACTTTTGCATGCCTACCGCCAAATGTTACTTTCTCCTCTGGGCGGGCACCTTTGGTACTGCCAAGCTAACATATTCGCAGTTGATCTTGGGCTGCTGGTCGGTATAAAATCTGTACCCTTGTCTTGTGTTCTGACTACCATCCGACTACCATTCGCCGGAACTTCATGCATTTCTACTTACTAATTTCTTCACTCGCCACGCTCGCTGCGCACGCGATCTCTCTTCCTGATTCCAACGCCAATGAATTACCGATGCCACACATTGCATTCCGCTCGCAGATTCAAAACGACACGAGCCTGCGCTATGTCGTAAATTCTGGTATTTGCGAGACGACCCCCGGCGTCAACCAATATTCCGGCTACTTGGAAGTCGGCAAGAATATGTCAATGGTCAGTATACTATAGTCATGTGGACCTACTATCCGTGACGCGGCAATGGAACAGTGGTTTTGGTTGTTCGAGGCTCGCAACTCGCCTGAGAGCGCACCGATCACGCTTTGGTAAGTGCAGGAATTAGGCAGGGACGAATTGGTGTACTTGATGTCCCATCCAATAGGCTCAATGGCGGTCCGGGATGTTCTTCCTTGATTGGTCTCTTTCAAGGCTAGTAGCCACTCTTTGTAATAGGGCATGCAAAATTGACAGTTACTATTCATTTTCAATGCAGAACATGGGCCGTGTATGGTCAACCCGGATGGAAAGACAACGTATATCAACCCATACAGGTGAGAAAATTATCTGATCGCCAGTGAATGCACTCTGAACAGGCAAGATAGCTGGAATAATCTGAGCAACAGTGCGTGTGGTTCACGTGTTCTAGCTCGTACAACAGACGAGACCCACGCTTCTTCCAGTGATATACCTTGACCAACCGACCGGTGTCGGATTCTCTTACGGATCGGATACGGTCAATAGCACAGATGCTGCCGCACCATTTGTGTGGAAAGCACTGCAGATACTTTTTGAGAGCCAGATCTTTTCAAAGTATGCGAGTCGCGAGTACGTGCGGTGCATGCCTCTGCTTCTGGGATTAATCTTATTTAAACACGGTTAGATTCATCTTTGCATCAGAGAGCTACGGTGGCCGCTATATCCCGGCCTTCGTGACATACTTTCATGAACAAAATACGTTGGTCGCTAGGGGTGAAATTGAAGCTGAATGCATTGTTGTCAGTACAATCATGATCAACGAGTAGGCTCCATCACCCTCTGAGCGCTGAGTTGTCGTAATTGTTTACTGATCTTATAAACGCAGCGGTTGGATCGATGCATTGATAATGTACAAATCCTACTACGACTTCGCCGCCAACGCACCAGGTTATGGTCAACTTCAACCAAATGATGTGCTAAAGAATATTTCCGAGGCCCTTTACAGTTCCAATGGATGCGTCGCACAAGAGAACAACTGTTATGCTGCCGGGAATTCTCCAGAATCAAACAACATTTGTAATAACGCGAGTAACTACTGCGTACGTTAGATATTCCCCTGTTTTGCATATGTACAGTCACCAACGTCAGTCATCCCCAATCTGGCAGGACCAAGATGTCCTTGCTCCCGCTGTTGGAGACCGAGACACCCTTGATCTCCGCCGAATGTGGAATGACTCGCTATTCCCCCCAGAAGACTACTTAGGCTACTTGGGCATTCCGGAGGTTAAGAAGAAGATCGGTGCAGAAACCAATTTTGTAGAATGCTCGGGATCATCAGGTGGCCTGATTACAGACACTGGAGATGTATGTCTCTGGAGTTGTGATCGATGATGATTGCATTTGAACTGATACATCGATTTCCCATAGATTGCACGTACATCTCTTCCTCAGCTCTCCAAGTTAGCGGACTCGGGACTCAGGATTCTCATATGGGTATGCGATTCCGACTACATACCCCTTATATTTTGCTGAAGCTCCATTTGACGCTAGTATGGTGATGTTGATATAATGTGTGTTAATACATAAATTATTGGAACATTCTTCTGATAATTGTCCGGTCCACAGCTGCAACTGGCTCGGCGTGTGTTTCATGTTCTGGCGCTCCACCATCTGCTGATTGTCGAGTAGGGTTACGACACCGTGCTTGCTATGGACTGGTATGGCAGGGAGATTCTACGCAGGACTCCTCTGAGTAACATCACACTGCATGACACTACTGTCGCTGCCGTTGCAAACGTGGACAATTTCTCCTTTGTGTATGCACGTCTCTTTGTCGTCTTTGTCTACGCTGACGTTCAACTTAAAATAGGCTGGTCTATGGTGCTGGTCATACGTTAGTATGTCCAAGTTCACATTTACAGTCTAAGGATTACCTTTTCTGAATGACGTCTTTTCAGCCCTCGTATCAACCTGCGGTAGCTCTGGAGATCTTTCGACAGGTTATTAACAAGGAACCTATCCACTCAGCGTAGAGTTCCTTGCAAGGTGTCAATGAGCAAGGATATCATGCTCTCCAGACACTTGATACTAATTGCGGTATATCTATGTACTGAATGAATTCTTGAATTAACATTGGGTTTTCATCTTTGCCACAGAGAGCTGCGGCATTATGAACAGAATACCTTGACTGCCAGAGGTGAAATCGAGCATGAATGTGCTATTGCGACACAGCGCGCTCATGATCAACGAGTACTAGTAAGTTCTTGCCTCTTCTAAGCGGTCTTACTTACAATTGTGTTTATCGATCTTAATGTGGCAGTTGGCTGGATCCTGAGATAGTACAACTTCACAAACAACGCACCAGGATATGGTCAGCTTTATCCGAATGATGTGTTTACGGTCCCAATGGATGTGTCGCACAAGAGAACAATTGTTATGCTGCCGGAAATTCCCAAGACGCCTTCTTCGAAGCGCATCTCTACTGCGTACGATAGACATTATCACCGTGTGTAGCCTCCAGCGTCAGTCTCTAGTCCGATGACAGCGCAGAAACGTCAGGTGTCTCACTATTAGGAATCAAAGTGCCTATGATCTCCACCGAACCCGAGATTCCTCGGTGCCCTTCCTTCCAAAGTACAACTTGAACTCCTTGTGCATTCCGCACGTTGCGAGGAAGATACTCGGAAACTAATTTACACAGAATACTCCGAACCGGCAGGTGAGCTAGTGGTACAGACTGGTGATGTAGTCGTTCGAAGTGACAGGTGATAGATGCTATTTGAACTGACAGGTCGCACGTACGTTTCTTCCGGGTCCTCTGAGCCTCCGAGCCAGCTTTCCAAGCTTAAGCTGACGAACTCCGGACCCAGGATTCTTATTTGGGTATGCGATTCCCACTACATATACTACGTCAGGCTAGTGTGGCGATGGCGGCATACGGATATCCTATGCGTAAATACAGTAATTATAGGGCAGCCTTCTGGTGATCAACTGCTCCGCAGTTGCAACTGGCTCGGCATATGTTTTATGTTTCGCTCTTCCGCTGACCACTTATTGATCAGCAGGGTTACGATACTACCGTGCCTGCGATGGACTGGTATAGCAAGGAGGCTCTCTGAAACATGCCTCTCAGTAATATCACAATGCACGGCACCACTATCGCCGCCGTTGTAAATGTAGACGATTTTTCCTTTGCGTATGCACATCTCATTTACCCTCATTATTCACACTGACCTTTAACTCAGAATGGACCGGTTTATAGTGCTGGTCATACGATGATATCTGCTAAATGGGTTATTTAGCCTGTGTATCAACCTGTGACAACTCTAGAGATATTCAAACAGGTTATCAACTAGGAACCTATCCATTCGGCGAGAATTCCTGCGCCAGGTGTTAATTCTGAGATTTGAGAAAATATCAACTTAGCTTTGCTCATCATTGTAGTAGTCGAAGTATTCAACGTCCCTGTAAACTACGTACGTAGGTATGGATTCGGATTATGCACTTGAAAAGTAGCTGTCCGGATAAGTATAACGACAATGTCCTGCACTATCACTGTAACTACTTGGCGTAATGCCTGTCAATTAGCGGGTGCTTGAGCAATAAGATATCGGCAGAGGCTAGCGCAAAGCTGAGTACGAGCGCGAGTTGCCAATGCCAAAGAAACGAGCAAAAAAAGTCCACTGTACCACGAAGTCGAAAAGGTAAATGCACAGCAACGACAATTACTTGAGTTCTTAGCTGCATTTCAAATCGTTTCAATTGAAGGTAAACACAGACCACACGGATGGCTGGGTTCACCAAATAACGCGACCTTCCTCCGCTCTTCCGAGAGCGACTTCTATGCCGACGGTGAACTCGGACCCGTCTTGTTCAAACACCACCTCTTTGGTCCTTCCCGACAGAGGTGCCTTTGAGCTTTTCTTACTAAGCGGGACGGGTGAGTGGACGTGTGCATATCTGGGATATTGTTCAAGGCGTTCATGTGGTGCCGGAGTTACTGATATCATCAACGGGCCATCTGGAGGAGGGGAAGCATAAGCCCGTGACAAGTCTTCATAATGTTCCTTGTGATGAAGAGATATGCTCCGACTGTTGTTCATGCTAGAACCGGGGACTTGGCTGGGCCTATTCAGAGGCAGTGACACCGCTCTAGGCCTCTGAACGAGCGTCGGGCTGGAGGCGAGTGAAGGTCGGGACAGTGGCGATTGGCGTGATGGGGAAATGGACAATGACGACAGTGGCTGTAGTAATAACGCAGAATGGTCCAGCCTCCCTGGGTCATCCTTTGTTCCACTAGAAACATTTCCACTGACAGCCGTTAGGTACGACGGCGGAGGGGTGGTAGGGCGGAAGATTGGAGGGGCAGGGGCAGTGGATGGCGGAGAAGGGGTAGGAGCAATCATATACATGCTCGTAGTGCGCGTACGCGGTCGCGACGGACAGATGCCAAAGGGATCGTCCTCGTAGTCGACTGATCCTTCCATAGTATCGGATCCATTAGAGGAAACAACGAAAGGAACTGCCTGCGGAAAGCCGACGATATTGCCTTGGATGGGTTCGGATAAAACCTCACTGTCGTCCTCGCACACTGGAAAGAGTTTCGTAACGCTGTCGGAAAAGGTTGCGCGTGAAGACCTCTTTCCCTCTAGTGTCTCCATGCCAAGAACACCGCGCCCATTGGGTGTGAATGTTTGTTCACCATCTGCACTCCAGGAATACATCGCGAGTGGCGAGCTCTGCGCAGGTATTCCAAGGGACAAACCGGTGGGCACAATTGGTCCGCGCACTCGCGGAACTTCCCTGGAGGGAATCGTAAGACCAGGGGGGTTCATTGGAGACCTGGAAGTGTAGTAACTCCTTGGCGCCGAGTGGGAAGAGGAAGAATATGGTGCAGAAATCTTGATGCCCGAGCTCCAGGCGCGCCGCTTCGCTTTGACTTCGAGGGATTTCTCTAACTCAGGGTCCATCCACCCATTCTTGGCACCAATCATGGTCGCTCTCACAATCCTCCATCCCTCCTCGCGAGCCCGGTTGCGAACAATATCGAGTGCCGTGCAAATTCGTTCTAGATAGTCGTCACGCGAATAGATGGCCTCGTCGACCTGCATTTCTCTGAAGACAGGATCGTCTGCGCCTAGGAAAGGGTTCGACGCTTGTCCAAATGTTGAAGATGTGTAAGTAGGTTGGGTGGAGGCATTTCGAGAGCGAGGGCGAGACGAAGTGACTCTAGATACGGAAGTTGGCTGAGAGTGGGTTACGTTTCGTGTTGACCCCCGCAACATGCGTGGAGGCAGAGCGAGGGGAAGTTCTTCTCCTTCCTCAGGAGTCCGGAGGGACACCTGACTATCATCCGAGTCCTCGTCATCATTGATATCGGAAGGAACAAGGGGAGTCCTCGACATGTCAAACGTCGTGTCTGCTAGCCTATCATCGTCGGTATAATCAAGACCAAAGTCTGCCAGACGTAGATGCCTGTCAACAAAGTTCGACGAGTAGATGTCGATGTCGGTGTCCTGATGTCCCGCACGACCGAGGTCAAATATAGGTCGTTGGCTGATATCCAAATCTTCGCCAACGGTGAATTGTTCCCCAAGAAGGCTGTCATTATAGCCATTGAAGTCGAGCCCAAAAATGTCGGCCTCATCAAAGGACCTGGGATGACCGATGTGTCGAACTTCCCATTCATTCGCTACAACGAATGACTAAGCGCAAACTTGGAAGATGGACGGTTCTTTTTACCTTGATCTCGGCGGGGATAAACAACTCGATCAGTATCTTCCCCGTCGGACATGCTTAGAAAGGGAGACGGAGCACGGAAGCGCCCTGACCCATAACCATCACCACGATCCCCAAAGTCAAGAGCGTTTCTGCTTTCGCTTTGAGTCTGGCGGTGCCTGCTCCCATCTATCCTTTTACTGCTGGCGCGAAAACCACGGGATCGGTGCTTTTCAGCCTTGAAGGATTCTAATTCCACGTAAACTTGGCCAGCTATAGTAACCAAAGCCCATTCGGCGTACCCGGCCGCAGGCAGGTGCTGGGATGAGAGAGCAGGTATGATATGGCTTCTCCAGACATCCGCAAGAGTTGCTCGGGCCCGCTGGCGATAAAATTTAGGGCTCACTAACGAAAAGCTTGTTTGTTGCGGAGAGACTAGAGGAGTCATGCGACCAGCAGTAGGAAGTGGTGGAAGCGGGGTTGGTGGTGGCGCGGAGGGAGGTGCAGACGACATAGACGACGACGAAAGTGATTTGGGGACCAACGACCTGTTGATTATTTGGCAAGAGTTCCATTCATGAAAAGGAGGAACGTACGATATTAATGAAAACAGAAGAGACCGCTGCCTCTTGTGTTTCCCAGGTTTTGGAGACTCTGTAGGACTGGACCCAGGTGCAAAAGGGAGATCCTCTGCACTGCCGACGACACTTCCGTGAGAGGTACTACCTTCCATGCTATTCCGCTGGCTTTCGGCCTCGTTGCACCTTTTGACATCGAGAGCGACGCTTGATAGCATTCGAACGCAGTCCGAGTTCATAGGAATCTTGATTGCCCGTCCATTAACAAATCTGATCTGAATTTCTTTTCGTTGGACGTTCATCGACACCACGCGAGTGCGAGCGACTAAACCCACTGCTCGATCAAGCATGTGAATGCTCGAGGGAGGTTCGAGCTGCAGAATAGACGTGATAAGTTGCAGTTGGGATGACCATGCAGCGGGGAGGGTGGCACCGGGGCCGAGAGCTTCCAGGGGGAGAGTATTCGGAAATGAAATGGCGTAAAAAATTGTGGGGTGAGGCAACGGGGGGATGAGACGCAATAACATCGCATAAACGCGTTTGCGACAGATTAAGATAGTAAATAGTATAGAGTCTAGGACAGGGACAAGGAGGGACCAACGGGTGCGAACTCGTGGACGTCGTCGACGTCCAGCACAAAGAGCAATGTGTGCCCGGCTGTTGGTTTTCTGGAGCGCGATTTCGTGAGTTTACGTTAACTGTTTTTACCGGCCATTGAATACGGTTAGTATGTACCCCGCTTCTCGAGGCCCGAGTGGCGATAGAGAAGCGGCGGAAAGTACACTGGTCACGATTTGTGGAGATGGTGTTGGTTGTCGCCAAGTCACGACCGTATCAGTGATCATATCACCACGGCTGTAGGCCACAGCGCGGAATTGGAAGGGCTCCAGCACAGAAAGCTGCCACGTTGTATTCATGTCCAATAGTCCGGGTATTCCGTCCCGTACAGCATATCGCGTGTTTGGTTGATCGAATGTTCGGCACTGATGGCTGACACGCGTTCTCGCCAACCGCAATGATGTTCGACCGCGAGTCACCGCAGAAGACAGGGGAGATTCGGAGCGCACTGCAGTGCCCTTGCAGCACGCAGCACAAGTGAGGCTGATGTGACAAACCTAGTCACTTCGGTTCCACCAGCACCATTTATACTGGGCGCAGCAAGCACATACCTCACTTTCCTTCTCCTCGCCATGGGCTCCAGCCACAGTCAGCCCAAGGACCACAGGGAAGAGCGTCCTGGCAAGGTGAAGCGGTCCCCGACACTGCCAACACTGCTAGGCAAGCCCTCGTCACGGCTGAACCTCCTCAATTTGGGCAGACGGTCGCCACAGGCCCCAGCAACGCCAGTGACACCGCAGGCCGTCGCGCCACTTGTCGAGCCCACTATTGAGGGGAGTGTGGCCTCTCCGGAGGCTTCGGCGGCAGATCCGGAAGAGCGGCCGGAAGTAGCCGACGTAAGGCCCCCTCCCCTCTTTATCTCGGCTTGCACTGATCTCTGCTGTGCGCCCATACATAAATACGCTCGTCTCTTTCTCTCCGCCTTTCATCTTCTCTTTTTTACATCCAGGACGACGAGTCCGACGTCGCGCTTGCCATGCCTCAACAGCCCGCGACGGTCCCCTGCCAGGTAAGTTTGCAGAGTCGCCCTCGAAATAGGCAGATTACTCGCGTCTGACCCTCACCTGATGGCGCTGATCATGATCTTCTCGACCTGGTTTGCCGCATTCTAGTATCGCACTGGACGTACCCTTGGGAGCGGCACGTATGCCATCGTCAAGGAAGCGATTCATATCAAGACTGGCCAATACTATGCGTGTAAAGTCATCAATAAAAAGCTCATGGAGGGCAGGGAACACATGGTAAGTGTCACCCAGTTTGTCACTGATGCTGCGATCTGCTCGTGTGGCTGCGGGGGCCCCAGCTCCGCAGCGACGTTCGTAATCGCGCCAACACACCATTCCTGCGCATGCTCAAGCCCCCTCCCGGTATCATTGATCACCATTTCTCATGTGCACTGATTGCGTCATTGGTCCGATCCAGCGGTCGCCATTTTTTTGCTCGCCCATAACCCTTGGGTTCGCTTGTGATTGCTGACTAGTGGCTCCCAGGTCCGTAACGAGATTGCCGTGCTCAAGCGGGTGTCCATTGGTCATTCCAGTATCGTCACCCTACACGATTACTTCGAGGTGGGCGTCAGGACGTCGCTACATCTAACGGGGCTTGATGCTTCACCATCACACAGACCGCTCACAATCTATACCTTTGCTTCGACCTGTGCACGGGTGGTGAGCTCTTCGACAGTATTTGCGCAAGAGGTCAATATACCGAAGCGTGAGTTACGCAATATTCGGTTCAAACATTCTTATCTCATCCAGTCATAAAGTGATGCTGCCGAACTTGTACGCACCATCTTTGGTGCAGTAAAATATATCCATGATTGCGGTATCGTTCATCGTGATCTGAAACCTGAAAATCTCCTCTTCCGTTCCAAACCTGAGAAGACGTCAGAGATCATGATTGCTGACTTTGGGCTTAGCCGGATTATGCCGGATAGCAAACTCAGTATGCTTACGGAAGTCTGTGGGACACCTGGCGTACGCCCCCTCCAGTCCCCCCTGGCATCCCTTGGGTCCACTGATACGTCCTACAGTACATGGCTCCGGAGATCTTCAAGAGAAGTAAACATTCCTTTAAATACCGTCTCAGAATTTACTCAGTTTTACTCTAGCTGGT
This sequence comes from Pulveroboletus aff. annulatus, assembly GCA_038094595.1. Classification (NCBI taxonomy): domain Eukaryota; kingdom Fungi; phylum Basidiomycota; class Agaricomycetes; order Boletales; family Boletaceae; genus Pulveroboletus; species Pulveroboletus aff. annulatus. The sequence continues at coordinate 10,776 of JBBPTX010000298.1, forward strand.
CATGGAATGCCTGTCGATGTATGGGCAATGGGTGTGATCACGTATTTCTTACTGGCTGGTACATGTGATCATGCACGCGCGTCTGCGGATCGACTAATATTCACGTCTAGGTTATACACCTTTCGACCGTGAAACTCAAAAGCAGGAAATGGAAGCCATTATTGCAGGCGACTATCGCTTCGAGCCAGGTGAACTTTTCCATACCTCGCAGACTGCGGACGACTCACCCTTGCAGAGGAGTACTGGTGCAACGTGTCGGAAACTGCCCGCAACTTTGTTTCCACCTGCCTCACTGTCGATCCAGAGGCTCGTCCAACAGCTGATGAAATGCTTCAACATTCGTGGCTCACTGCGGAAGTCCCGCACTTCGTGGAGGCCGAGAACGGCGAGCCTACTGACTTGTTGCCACACGTCAGAAAGGCATTCAATGCAAGGAGGACGTGTGCGTTTTCCGTTTCCGTTTCAATCTGCAAATTTATTCTGATGATTGCACGCAGTCCGTAAAGCCGTGCTGAGCATGATGGCGATGAAGCGCATGTCGATGATGGCTCATCACCTCACACCAGAGCAACACCAATTCAATGAGGAAGTGTTCCAACTGAAACAAGAGTCCGAGAAAGAGATTCTTGAGAATGTGGACGTGCTTCACCACCACAACGCGGATGAACCCGACTCTCGCCACAACAGTCACCCTGATGCCACGTTACGGCCGGATCCAATTTCTGGCAGTCCGGGGCAGCCCAAAATCGAGGAAAAGGCATCTGTTGCTCCGGAACCTGCGGCAGCTGGTGCCGAACCGACACCTCCCGCGGTCCCTGTCAAGGAGAGCAAGGAAGTCACAGAGAAGTTGGCTGCGGTGAGCCTGGCTGCCAGTGCCAAGGTAAGCGGTACTACAAAGTGTGCATGATTTTTCCGACGGCCAGTTGTGCTGAGAGTGGATGATTGCTCTTCTTTCTATTGCAAGTCTCCCTCTGTCTACGTTAGGATATTTCTTTTTCAATTTCGTTCCCTATATCATGCATTGCTGTTTAATAAACGATCTTTTTATCGGTTTTGGTATTACAGAAGGTCTTCAACCGGTTCACGAGGGGCGGCAAGTAAAAATGGAAGGATCCTAGAATGCGGGTGAGAGACGAGTCTGGGAGGGATAGACGTGGGCTTTGCATACATTGTACGGTTCGACTGATACTTGTAAACATATTGACGACTTGTTATGACCTGTGGATACTACGTATTACCATTCCGTGTTTCCGATCTCGGCCCACGACCAGATGAAAAAATACAATGCATGCACGCCATTTACCTATAATATTAATAAAGACAATGCGGCTGGAACAAATAGTGCGGAGAACAACGAACAAAGGATGAATAAATGCATAATCATACACCTACAGTAACATGTATCAAAAAAAAAAGAACAAGACGAGAACAAAAGTGATTAAGGTTCAAATGTACTCGTAACGATACCTAGTCCGATTCATGCCAATATGCAATAAAAACACGTCACACAAACCTGCTCCTCAGAGGCGAGTGCCAGTGGAGATGGCAAGGGCGTGAATAAGGACTTCCCAGGCGACGTCGAGCGCGCACCAGAGCTCCTTGTCATCGATGCCGAGGGCACACACGTTGCGCCAAAGACCGTTGACGATTAGTGTATGGTCGAGGAGTGTCTGGCAGCTGCAGCGTACCGCGAGTTCGTTCGCAAAGCGTCGAAGTATGAGAAGGACGACCTGGTTAGTAGGATCGGCGCGCCAGACTGGGGTGGGCACCGGGCAGGGCATGAGAACTGCGAGCAAGTGGTCGATGCGCTTCGTGTAGAGGAACGTGGACAGGTGAGAAAAGAGTTCAGGGGCGGGGAGGCACAGGGGGACGACAGGGACGGTGATGGAAGATCCGGGTGTGTCAGGGCGCGCAACGTTGAATTCTGGGAGGGGTGGGAGGTTGGCGCAGTGGGCGGCAAGGATGATGTTGTGGATAGGATACAAGGTCACGCGGCGTCTAGTGTTCGCAGGCGCGTCCTGAGCGTAGACTGCCAACATGTGTGTTGGCATGTCGGAGGCAAGGTCGTTGACGACCACTGACATCTCCCTGGGAAGGACGCTGAAATTTGTCTCGGCCTTGACCCCGGAAAGCACCTGAAACATGCTACATGAAAAAATGAGCCACGGATGACGGTTGGCGGGTGAGTCGGTGGACTTACAGAGGTCCGAGGCGATGGAGGCCACGACGGATGTAGTGCAGCGGGGTATCCGCCAACTCTGGCGCGAATGCGGTGATGATCTCCTTTGCGACGGGGCGGAAAGAAGGACGAGGGAGGTATCGCGGCAGCGGTACTCTAGTCATGTCGATGGCGATGGCAGCATCGTTGACGCCCTGCTCGGACACTTCTGGAGAGCTGCGGGGAGCAGGAACAGGGATAACATTGAGCGCGTCGCCTCTTGTCGTCTTTCTCTGCTTCGCCTGTCCAATGGCGTGTCTGGGATGGCTGGGACCGCCCGAAGATCGAGCACGGCGGCGATGAGCAGCGCCTTGGATGCCACCGCGAACCTTGGACTTGGTATTAGCAAGTTTGGTGGTAGGGGGGATGTTTTCTGAGTCGACTTTCCGAACCATGGCTTTGAATGGGTGGGATGGCGAGGTCTGGCATTGGGACGAGGTGCTTATAAACTCGAAATGAGTGGACTGCTAGGTTGAGAAGCGTGACAAAATCATGCCGTGACAAAAATCGCAATCGTCGAAAAATTACCCAGAATGGATGGATTGGACGCGCAATCACGCTTGTTCTTACCTATCAAGGCAATTTGTGGACCCACACGGTCTTGGACGGAAAGCAATCCATCAAATACAATAGATTCGCTCTATGGTCCTGCTCGGAGGACATGGGGCGTTTCACCACGCCAATTGTCTACCACAACTGGTGGTGGACGCCTTGACGTCGGTGGATTGGCACAATGCTCGTGCCTGCCGCCATGAGGCGACCGCGTAAAGTTGGATATGCTCCACGCGGAAGGGGGCCACCAATGTCTTGTCACGCGCACTCACCTTGCATTGTGTCGAGTGGAAAGCCAGATCTGGAGGGAGGTATGTGGCTCGCTACACTTTGCCATTATTCTTGTCCTGCCCGTGCCCACTCACCTCTCAAAGGCCTGCATTGTGATGCGTGGACCGGCGGAGAACGAGATCCATTGTTGAACGGGAGGTATGTGTCACGCTACACTCTGCCATTGATCGTGTTTTGTTGTAAAATTACCTTGTTCCGCTGCGCAGATAAAACACTTTTGTGTCCCGTGGACCTGTCGCCCGTTGAGCGGCGCAGGGTTGTCGAGACAATAACGAGGGGGATGGGGCTGAACTTCAACAGAAAAAATGTTGTTTGGAGGTTGGCCATGAAATTGGGTAATGTTTCGTGTAGGCGTGTCAGAGATGCCGACGCTCAACGTGAGGCATCGTCCATCCATCGGCGAGCAGATTAGTGACCATGGTGAGTGGTATACAACATTAAATCGAATACTCACAAAGTTCATCAAACGCAAGGGGACAGGGACGATCTTTAGGTGATTGACCGTCAATGCTTGCCGTCCACTACTGTTACACAGACGGTAGTAGTCCAAATAAGTGGACTTTGAAAAAAATAAACTTTGCACTTGCCGTCCATCAGGACTCAGGAGGGATGTTGAAATGGCGCATCCGTGCGGTGACCGTCTGCTATTAGGTGGTGGCCGAGCCTATCGATCCTGGAGCTGGGTACCATGACGATGATCACGCTGTCCAGGACGGTGCTACCGATCATGCCCATACCAACGTGGGGCACGAGCATCTTGATCACGAGACCTGTTGATTGCGTGTGTGGGTAGTTGGAGATCGGGGCACCAGGACACAAAGCAGCAGCATGTACCGTATGGCGTCAGCAGGTTGGCCTCGCCCAGCTTCCATACGCTGGCGTTTGTTGACCCCGAAGACGGTTGGAGCGTCGACGCGGAGCAAGAAGGATGGGAGCCGGAGGTCCCGTTGTCCCTCGTTGGACAGACGGTAGTGCCAAGGTTAGTTCCCCTAGAGATTAAACTACCCACCCCCGGACGGCGTGTGATGATGATGGTGGTTAGGCGGTTGTCTATCTGCCATTGCATCTGTTGTCTAGATGGCCAGTGGTAGCCGAGGTCAGTGGGATGAGAAGGTGAATCATATACTCGGCGTCTGTGAAGCAGAGGTGGTGATCGAGGTGAGTGGCACTCGAGATTGGGCCTTGAAATCGCACGCTTGTCTCTTGGCTAGGTCGTGGTTTGCAGATGCTAGAGCGGTGTGAGGTTCTGGAGGCACGGCGATCGTCTTCGTTTGAAGGGATCCTATCAAGTGGGATGGTGTTGGGTGAGTGCTACCAAGCCGTCCCCAAGGATATCGTTGCCGTGGCAGGAATACTACTTCCAAGCCAGGCCACAATAAACGAGACAGCTAGAGGAGTGGTGGTGGGACGTGAGGAGGGATGGTGGGAGAGCGATGAACAGAGTTCAGTGGGATGGTTCTGTTTATGGTGAAAAGTCGCGCTGAACATCAAACCAGAAAAGACGCGACAACAACAAAACTAATGACGGGCACTGGCACCGCGACACACATCCAGTAGAATTTGGGGACATCTACAATAATCGAGAAGGAAAGAACTATCTAGGCTACCAGAATACAACGAATTTTTTCACCGTAGAAAACCGTCAGTATCGACCGTGTCTCAGCTATTATCCTGCCACCCCTATGAGACGCGCTCATTGCGTACAACGGGCACGTGACACAGACGTGACGACGGGGTCACATGATCCGTGGGGTACGCGCCCGGGTCAACGAAGCTTGTTTGACAGCGACAGCGATTATCACCCCAACACTTGGACCCATGTCATAGCCAGAATGTCCACCACGACACAGATTTTGTTTAACTCACCAGCATTGCACTCGCTGAAACGCGACCAGCTCGTCAAATTGTGCAAGATCCACACGCTCAGGGCTTCTGGGAAGAACAAGGAGCTCATTGAACGATTACAGCTTCACGCAAAGACATTGCCACTCGATGACCCGCTCAGCATTGCTGTTCGGAGCGAGAATCTGGATGCCAGGCCCGCACCAGACAGCGAGGACGAAGCATCCAACCACTCTGCAGAAATCCACGCGTCCATGTCTAATAATACGCGTCCCAGCGAGCAATGGGACGTGGTCATGGATACGATTGCAGAAGTAGATGAAGAGTCACTCAGGAGTCGCAGAGGTGCCACCGACCGGCAAGTAGGCGAGTTTGGCGCGAACACGTCCAAAGGTCGGTCCCGAGCACTGCATTGACACGCTTGTTCACCAGACCCGCTAGTCTCTGTCACATCGTCTCTCAGAGCCATCGCCAATTCTTTGGGTCTCAGACGCAACGCACAAAAAACCGCCGAACCTTCGTCCGAGTCTTCGTCCTCTAGTCTCTCGAGCAAGGAAGCGGTCCAATCGTCCTCGACTCTCCCTACTTCCGACCCAAATGGCGGCCCCGAAGAACCACCTGTTGCGCCAGTCCCCGGGCAGTCCAACCTCCGGGGTTCTCCCGCACCTGCGGGCGGGCGGCTCAGTCTCTCCCAGGCACCAGCTACGACCACCATCCGCCTCGTTTCAAATCCCGCTGCAAATCCAGAACTCTTGTTATCCCCACCCAAACTCAAGCCGTTCACCACTTCATTCGACCTCGTGCCCGGTACACCGGGAGGCATCGGAACGTCTTCAGTCCCTGTATGGCCAATGTCTCCGGGTGGTGCTGCCCGGGAATCGTTGTACCCTGCTATCCCAATTGAAGAGTTCGGTGACATGAACAAACTACAATCCCCTCGATTTACTCGATACGACACCTCGGATATGGACATAGACGTCGACATACCCGGCGGACTCGCGGTGCCGTCCATCCGTGAGCCCACACCAGCAAGGTCCAACGCCAATGCACGGTTCAACACAGGTGCAACTCCTAAATCCACCGAAAGACCTCGTGCTGAGCCCGTTGATATCTTCTCACCTGCTCCGAAGCCGCAGAATGCTTCCACTCGCGATAGGACGAGGCTGGGCATTCCTAGATCCGAGCCGTTTGTATTTGGCTCACCATTTCCCCAGAATAACATGTCGAACCGCCAATTCCGTACGGCCGCTCAGTCCGTTTTGGACGAGATGAACAAGCGACTTGCAGAAGAGGGTATAGAGGCCGTCAATGCCAACGTCTTGACCAATCGCCCGACGAGCACCGAAGAGCCGATGGAGAAACAAGACGGCAGCAGTCGCGTTCGTGTAGGCGACATGTTTGACGAAGCACATCAAAGAGAATTCGACAAGATGGACTCGATCACCTCGCATTACGCTGCGAAACGAGGTGCGCAGAATACATCGGCCCAGCCTATTCTGTCCAAGAAGAGGAAATCAAGCTTGGTCGTGAAGGAGAGGCAATCGGGAGTGCCGGCTTCACGTCACCGTCTCAACGGATCCAGAGTGGTCAGTGGTGCTTCTATAAAGACACTCCCTGGCGACTTTGGCGAGGAGGGTGAGGAAGAGGACGAATCTGATAGACGGGTGTCGAAACGACCTCGTGTTGACCGAGAAGAATCGGACGTACCGGCGGAGCCAGAGAAAACCCCATTCATTCCACCCTCTAATCCGGAGGAAGAAGCGCGGAAACAAAAGGAAAGAGAGGCGATTCGTCGTAGGCTTGAGCACAACAAGGCCAAGCGTCGAAGCAGCATGGGACGGCCAAGCCTCGGACGCGCGCCTGCACGTAAGTCCAATTATTCTGCAGTCCAATACCAAGCTTACGATCTGGATCGACAGCGAAACCGACACGATTTGGGTTCTTGACTACTGCGAAATCGCTGGTCCAAAACGTATGGAACCGAGGCGCAGGATCGAAAGCACCATCAAGCATTCCCGTTACCAAGCCGGCTCAACCCAAAGTGGAGACGAAAGTACTCTCGAAAACCATAGACGCGAAGAAAAAGTCTGTGATTCCTGGATCTTCGGGTGGACCACCTGTTGGGTCTCAGACGATGCATGTAGCGTCTGGTGGCAGTCAATCCAGTGCTACTGGACGTTCTACCCTCAAACTTTCCAGTGAAAGTGGGGGAACCGCAACGTCTTCACGTCTTCGGAAACCGTCTACCCCTTCCTCGAACCAGCCCAGTGCATTCGCTGCCGCGAACCCGAGGTCATTGACGATAGCTGGCTATGGTCAATCCAACAATAGAGGTGATTCCCTGGCCGGATTCACATCCCTCGGGACGAAATCCGCGCTCTCAATACACAATAATGGTGGCGCGTCCTCCCTGGGAGCTAAATCCAAGATCAAAGCTTCTGCAGGTAATCTGCAGAAGCCCACGACCAGCACGATTCCGAGGTCGAGGACGTCATCGACACTCATGGCCCCCACGGCGAGCTCTCTCGCCAAGACGACTATCCAGAGCCATGCGCGTATGCCTGTCTCTGGCGCGTCATACACCGAGAATGGGACCGTTGGTCGAGCGGGGATGGGTGCCAAACAACGGTTTGCAATGTCGCCGCCGCCGAGCGCCGCCTCGACTCTGGGCGCGATCACCAACAGTCCACCAAGCCCCCCGACCAAGATCTTCAGTCAGTCGCTCAGTCCGCCTCTGGCGCGACCTCCCATGTCATTGACCGCCGCTGCAACGTATATCGTGACCGCCTCCGGGAGATCGACACAGAATTCGCCGATGAAGGTATCTGGTGATGTGAAACCCAAGGTGTTGGCTGGACGGAGACCGCGTATATCGCGTTCAAAGGTGATTGCGCGATTGGCTTCGCAGAGGGCGGCGGGTACGAGCTCGGGTTTGGGTGCAGAGGGTGGCAAGGTACGTTCGAGCACGGGCGCTGAGGCGGCAGGCAAGGGACGTCAGTCATATGGCGGCGCGAAAGGGGGCGATGTGTTGATGAGCGCCAAGAAACGGGTTCGTCAGAGCGAGCATATGCGGCGGCAGAGTCGTGCGATGGCGAGTCCGAGGATGGACACCGACTAGCATCGACCCTTGGACCTTGGTAAATTTCCCCTAATCGTTGAGCATCATCTTGCGACACCTTGATCTTTTTGGCATTTATGTAGGATCAGATAGTACTACAGTTATCGTTTTGTTTTGGCCAGACGTCTTCATAGAACTCGCCTGGCAGATTGTATTCCATCTGATGACTTATTGTATGCTATGTATGACCACATCTTTAGGTGACAAGTACAAGGGTCTGACGTTGGATGAAACGTTGATGCAGCTGCGCAGCGATATCCCCGAAAGAGTCGGCGTTACGCCGATCGACTGCAACAAAGTTAGAGTTTGAGCTAGGAGCAGGTGACGACAGCGACGCCCATGAGTCATGAAACCTTTTATCCCCTCATATAAGGCGTCGAGTCAGCGTCGTTTTATATTGGGTACCTCTGCGACTCGAAACACGATAAAATGGACGCACGCCGAGTCTAGGCTCGATACGGCGGATGCGATGCAAGCCAAATTGAGATTCTGGCCCTGGCCGTTGGGTGGCTCGATGGCGCGCGGTGCGCCCATGACGAATGTGGAATGCAAAACTTTTTGATCGCGATGGCTTTTCCCAGTGCCAGCACAGAGTGGGAACCGAGTGCCAGCCGAAGCCACTCGATCAATTTTCTAAAACCTGCAACACGAATATGAATGTGTGAGGATGCGTCAGTGTGCTGGCGCGTTTGGCTCGACGTCGTCGTACGTGAGCACTTTTGTCCATTGTGGCGACGAGGCGAGATGAATGCGTGTGTTAGGTCGCGGGACCGTTAGAGTGAGAGGGTGAGGAAGAGGGAAAAAAAAGACGACTCGGAGCCTCGGAGGCTGTGGCGCTGAATGATCGCGGCTAAGCGCATTTCTTAGGCGAGCGGTAACGTCACAACGTGGGGAAATCGGATTAGCGTCGTATTCTACGATAGCTGCGTAGTGCACTAGATAGCCAAAACAAATAGAGAAAGAGAGGGAGAGAGATGGGAGAGAAGACGAACGCGCGCAAATTAAGGGAACTAAACGTTCGATGCTGCTACGGTAAACTGTAACGGTGAGTTTTTGGGTCATGATCCTCGTTGAAATGAGTGGTGTCGTATGAGTGCCATTTTGGGGTGAATGAAAAGAGCGTCACGGTGATGCGTTGCGATGATTGAAGCAAGACACGAGGCAGAGGTAACGTCATGTCTTTTGGCGTGGATGTGCGACGTCAGTGGAAGCCCCTGCGACAGCCGCACGTTGTCGGTTGCGGCGCGCCTCCACAGTGACGTTCCACGCTGTCTGGGCGATGCCCACGAACCCTGTATCTCGTGGTCCGAGGAAGAGGATATTTTTCCAGAGACCCTGATTGAACACGGTGTAATCTGTGAGCTGCCTGTCGGTGCAGAGTCTTGCCATGAAATCGGCCATGACGGGAAGAGCAGGAAATTCACTGATCACTTCTGGTGGAAGCAAGCGACAGCAGAGCAATTGTGACCGCGACTCGAGGCCGAGTGCAAAGAGGAAGAGGAGCGGTATGGATGGAGCATGAGGGACGTGGAGGGGGACGACGGGCAGGGTGACGAATCGACCACCGGAGCGACAAGTAACGTGGGGACTAGGATAGGGTGTCCCGGATGGTCTCGGTGGTACGATGTTGGTGCGAAAGTCTCGTAGATGCACGTCGGCGCGAATGGGGACGAACACGGGCGCGTACGAGGGTTCCCACTCGCTGGGGGGGATGTCAAAGACGGCGAGGATGTGCGAGGGGACGTGGGCATCCTTGAGGACGCGGAGATCGACGGTGGGTGGAATAGCGGTACCGGACGGAAATGTGGTCTTTTCGACATTCATTCGACGACAAAGCAAGCTACGACGCGTCAACAGAAAGACGGTAGACGCTGCAAGTACACCTACTCGAGGTGGTCATCGTGCGTGCGTACGAGTTGGCGTATGGGCAGCAAGCGAGTGTGTTTCATCTCAGAGGTTCGCGTGCGGGCAAAGACGGAATCGTGAATGAGCGTGTGCGCGACGGAGCGCAAGAGAGAAAGAGGAGCATGAAGTGGTCATTATACTATTTTTCGCGCGTGCTTATAAGCGAGCAAGTGATCTCGCACTCAGGCACGATCACAGCCGCGATCTACTTCCGCTAGCACAAGCTCACTCAGCATCTGGGCCGTACCCGGTCCATTGCAGACGCCCTACGCTCGGTCAGAACACACGTCCATCATGTACCGTAGTAGACAGACCCAGCATGCGTGTCCAGCCCCAACATACACCCCATCCACCCCGCCGACAATGACTGGCAGAAAACACGCCTGCCGTTTCTCAACTGTCCCTTCTCTAAATGCGCGCGAGATGCTTGCAGCGTGTGTCCAGACACTCTCACATGCATCCATCTCCACCTCCACATCGTCGACAGTCGCGGGGAGCGGCGAGTCGTCTCCAGGTCCACAGGCATAGATTTCATTGTCCGGCCGGGCGTAGATTTCGGGCGTTTTCTGCGAGGGCTATTTCAGTAAACAGCACATAAGGCGCTACCGTCACGTCGCGTTTGGGGCGAACAGTGACACTGTGTGCACGCGTCCCCGAGATGGGCAGGTTGGGCAGGATCGACGACGACCACGCCCCAGCAGCCAGGATGACGTGCGTCGCTGAAATCACCTTGCTGTCGTCGTCGTAGCGAACACCAGTGACATGGCCGCCTTGTCGCTCGATCCCCGTCGCACGGCCCTTGACCAGAGTAGCCCCCCTTTCCATAGCAAGCTCCATCATGCTCGTCGTAAACAAGTACGGGTGCACCTGTGCGGTCCCGTCCGGGGCAGACATGGGTCTGTAAGACGCTGTGAGGTCCCCCTTTACCCAGTTCAAGTCGTCGGGATGCCCTGTTTGACCCCGTCGCGGCCGCATCTCATCTGAGCTGTCCAGTCCGGCTTTCTTTTCCAGGCTCTTCCGCCTTCCTCTTGTTCCGAATCCCGTACCATCACCTTGGGTCAGATCCTCGCCCCGCCCTTCCCAGCTCCCACACTCAACGAATCGGAAGCCCCATCGTTCCTTTCCGTTGTGTTCATTTGCCAACTTGACGTGTTCAGGAAACGAAATGTCCACGATGTCGCGCGGATACGCCCATTTTGCCACAAGCCCACCAGCTTTTCCAGAAGCACCCTGTGCAACACCGTGTGCCGAGGCCTCCAACACCGTAATGCTCGTGGTCGATGGCGAGTACGACGGATGTCGAGAGAGATAATATGCAGTCGTACAGCCGATGATTCCCCCGCCGATGATGACAATGTCGTGGCGTGCCATGATGAAACCATGGGTGGTTGCTGACGTAACAGTACCCTTTGGTCACTCCCGTCATGTTTCCGAGTCCACAGACAAATCTCAAGCTCACCGTCCACGACTTTGTCGCGCCCGACGCCGCCTTGTCTTCAAGGGAAAAAGTACAGTTGGCACAAGCGCGTCAAATGTGCTCAAATAATACTCGGTGGGTAGCACCACAGTCGACCACGGATCCATCCACATTCAGTACGTGGGCCGTCAAACACCCGTCTTGCACGCTCAAACAGAAGCAGCATTACGTCGTGACAAACTCTACCAATATCGCTTCTCTCCGCCGTCCTCGACAACTAGCATAGGGTCTACAGCCATTCCCGAGTGGGGCCAGCCGTCTCACCCGGGTGATCCTGATCATTTCCGGTTACTGGATCTCCACGATTTCGAATGCACCGACTTGTTGATGCATCCAAGAATCAAAGAAGCTCAACCACCTCGTCTTGGAAAGCGCATACATGGTGGTACCACCACCGTATGCGAACCAGCGAAGCGTCCCCGACTCGACAATTCGAGTATCTTGAATTTGATACCACAAGTTCGTGCATTCCATCCAGGTCGGGCCATTGCAACTCATCATCATCTTTAGCCACACTTCATACCGGCTCCCGCAGCAAACTATCAGCCTGTGGATACCAAGAAAATTCCATATTATCGCAAGGCACTGCCCTTGCCAGTCGCTCCGCATAACACGGCCGCAGTCAACGAGCTGTTGGGCTCCAGGTATAGGAGGGGTGCATGGTTTATTCCTGTGCGCGGAAGCCTGCCTTGGAATAATGTCTCGACGGCGGTGATTTTAGAGGGAACACAGGTTGCCTCGCGCTCTCCCAGCCCATGCCTCCCTGTGCCTGCTGCTCAGCCCCGTGCGATAGTGTGGACACCCGATACTCTACAACACTTTTGGACCTTTCTCGTATCAATTCAGCGGGCCAGACATCTAGGACCGCTATCGTTATCTTTCCATGCTGCTCCCCCGGGTGCATTCGCAGTAACCTCGTCTGAGCCAGTTTGGGAAAGCAACCACCCCTATTATTCTCAACACTCGTCAAGGCATGCGACGGCGTCCTCAGATGTGTTTGCGGCGGACATTTACAGGGCCCAGTTAGAAGCTATAGATTACATCAAGGTTTATCACGACGTACCATATTCCTTATCTCTGCGCAACATTCTGGACGCGTATCGATACGAGCAGGCTGATGGACAAGTTCCAGGCCGATCAGGTGCCAACGATCGCAAGATTCGCATACTCAAAGGTGTCCGTTTGGTCTTTATGGATGAACGTTCCAAGGCCGCTTTTTTAATGTAATGTCCCTACATCAAGGTAGAAGCATTTTCTTGTCCGCTGGTCGGGATTCCCCCAACAACGCGCCGGAAGTGGCGTCGGTTCTCCCCCCTATGAATGACTTGGTTCCGCTGGTGGCAGTCGTCCGCCTTCCTCACCTGACGTGACACGGCAGGAAGAAGCCGCGGTTACTTTTTGGCCAACGACTTCGCGGGTACCTTCACCCCAGACGTATCCATTCGCAGGAACACCTTCCCCATTTTAGCATCTTGCGCGTACTATCTCATCACACTATTCTGCGGTGATTGAGAGTGAGTCAGCACGAACAACAGACGTGGGGATGGAACATCTCACTAGGTCTGTTCTCAACTTGTTTTCCGTTCGCATCACTGAGGTGCAAGTGATTTGTTCCAGTGCTGAACAACGTTTTTGATCACCGCGTCACTTGGTTAAACAACGTATTGCGTCGTTAATGTGGATCAGGTCGCTTTCCAGGTACCTAGCAGGCCGACTGAGCGTGAATGACGTGCCATGAACTTGTGCGTCATGTTCAAGAGGCTGACGAGCAGGCCCAGGCCGGATTCTCACCTGCTTTCCGACTTGTCTCGTTCCTGGAATTGACGGGCAAGCTGTTAACCATGACGGCGACTGCACTCAGACTCATCGGGGATTCGCAGGCGCAGAACGGCCGACTGATTATTTACCGCGGTATTGGGCCACCTCGGAATGGAATCTGAGCAGACCGCCTTTCTCAAGGTACGTTCTGTTGTCACTGGCAACGACTTGCATTCTGAACCGGATCCCCGCTCCTTGTGCCCTGCCCTGCTGCCGCCCCTGTGAATAGTGATGTACTTCGGGATAGACCGGACAGAAATGGAGCTAGAATGGGATCGAGTAGCGGCGAGACGACCTGGGACGTGTCTCGTGTTGTAGCGACCGCGCCATAAACTCACAAACACCTTGCCCGAATGAAGTTCACTTCCGGAGGTGCACGTGTTGCGGAAGGGTTACGTATGGGGTTGAACACGCTGCAAGAACTGTCCCGTTCTGGGCTCGGGGACTCGATCGCTGACTCAAATCGCACGCACCTCGCCTTCCCAACATCATTCCGACATGGCAACGGTCGGTCGCTTTGTTGTGTTATCCCGAAATACGGAACTAACGCCCCAATCCGGGGTGAGTTTATGTCAACGTCCTCGCGACTGCCCTCATTTGAACGGTTATCCAAAGATCTATCTGACTGGCTTTCCCAGGCCGAATCATGCAGGCTGTGGAGATACGAATAGATGCCTTCGGCCTCCAGCCGCGCAAAATTGTTGGGGCCTTTCCTGTGAGGTTGACAGGGGGAGCGTGGTCAGCAGACGAATACAACCACGAATAAGCATCTACTGCGTGCCCTTACCCATACCTTGGCACCCACCCATTTCGGGGCGGTTTCGCGCCACAGTTCAAGATGACCATGAGGAGGCCACGATGCCGCTTTCTTCCACCCACATAGGCTCACACTGGACTCCCGTCCGCAAATCAGTCCGTATATAAGCTCGCTTGACATTCGCCTCCTGCGATCTCTCACTCGTACCATATATTCACCACTTTCGTTCATCATCCACCATATCATAATATTCCTTCCTCTCTCTCATGCATAACCCCACCACCGCATTCTTCACTCCAGAAGATAAGCAGCGCCACCCTTACCTCTCTTCTGTTCTCGAGCCCAGCACGCAAAAAGTGATCGCCACGGCTGCGGTGCGAGTGTATTATGCGCCGTTCATCAACGCACACCTGAACTGGACCTACTCGAACTTGAGAGGTATCCTCGTCTTTGGACGCGATCGAGACGGGCTTCCTCCGGGCGTTTCGCCACCAGACCGCGGTATCAGCGCGCATGGGCTCAAGCTCAAGGAAAAGTACTGGTTCCGACTTGTCGATATCAAGACGGATAGAGTCGTCTGGATGTTTTCTGTGCCAGAGGTGTTTGAGTATAACAAGGACAAGCCCTTTTTCCACTACTTTTCCGGAACGGTGCGTGTCCATCCGAGGATGAGTGGTCGCTGGATGCTCATCCCTGGTATAGACGCGCATGTTTGGGTTCTGTTTCGACGACGACGACGAGTCGGCCGTCTTTTTCAAAAAGGTCGTGGATAGAACGCGACGTCATTGTATGTCCCATTCCCGTCTTTACATCACGTGCGCCGATGACGAACGGAACCCGCTAGCCGTCTTCCGACCCTTCCGGGCCAACTCGACGAAAAAGGACAAGCCTAAACCCAACTCGCTCAACGCCAACGCCAAGACCAAGACCCCCGCCCCGTCCAAACCCGTCAAGACCAACCTCATCTCGAGTCCCGCCCCGCACTCGTTCGTCCACGTCTCTCACGTCGGGGTGAACACGCGCGGGATCATCGAGTCGTCCAAAAACATTGAGCCTGCGTGGGGCGCCCTCATGGCGGACCTGCAGGGATATGGGATCGCGCCAGAGATGGTGGGTGAGAATATGGAGTTTATAAAGGGTTTCGTGGCGGGCGTTGCCGCCGAGTCGACACCAGGTCCGTGTTCGTTTCTCGGACGCGCGTTGGGGACGTGTACTGACTCTGTGATAGCGTCTCCTAATCCTAATCCTATACTGTCGTCGCCGACGCCTGCGCCAACCAATCCGCCCCCGGAAAAGAAGCGCAGGATCCGTCGCAAGGTGTTGATTCTCTAAGTCGGCTGGTGTCGCTTTTTTCCTTCTTTTGCTCGTCCACATGTTATCAGATCGTGTCATCTCACTACTAGTGTCAGTCTCTCTCTCGTTTGTGCTTGGTTTCAAAAGTATACCCCCCTTGGCCTTGGCTCGTATGATATGGATACCGCTACCTGTCACTCGAATACTAGTTTTCTCGGACGATCCTGTCGCCAAGTTGTAAAATCAATATGGACCACGTTAAGTTAAGTCTATGGTCTATGGGTGTGCGTGAGTGGTGATCTAATAGCGCATGGCATCCATGCTAGGTCAGTGACTATGTCTCCCTTCCCTAAATCGTCCCAGTCCGAAATCCGGAATATGGGCACGCGGACCGCTTCATAAATGATGACACGTCGCGCAGAGGTATCAGAAACGCGTCAGGTCTCGGCCAAAGATCCCTGTCCGTAACAAGATGCATCAGCTTCTCTCGCGCGCCGAGTATGACGGGAATGCAGACACGCACAGTTCAAGAACCTTGTTTGGCACGGCGAGGACACGAGCGGTGATGAGATCCGATGGTACGGGTCAAGGCAAATACCGAGACAAACTCACCAATACGTCGGTACTAGAATCCTGTGGGGCGAATTTAAAAAAGGAGAGTGAGCAGCCGTTTGGGGATGACGACGTGGACACGTACTTGTTCCGGATGCTGAGTGTCATAGTGAAATATGCGGACCGCCATAGGAGCCACGCTAGCCGTCCTGACTCCTTTGCCTTGATACCAGTCTCGGCGGTGGAGCGATCATAAATGGCTTTCCTGTAGTGGACATCAGGGTTATCAGCCAAGAGGATGCGGAAGAACTGATGACGACGCGCCAATCTCCGAGATACGCCAGACTGCCTTGGTTGTGGAATTCAAATGGGTTCGTATGCGGCTGATCTTTGACTATCTTATTTAGCTTCTTCACCATGTACTTGGCCTTCTGATTGGCGACTGGACATGTGGTTATCAGTCATAACCCATAACCCATGGGCGTGTGATTGGAAAAGGGTGCTGACCTTGAGCTGTTGCTGGGAGCACTGCTGTTTTGATAATCGCGGCGTCCCCAATGGCCCATACATCCGGATCGGTCTGGCCGTCTCTCGTGATGACATTGAGGTTGTCGTCAGTCAGAAGACTTTTCCATGCGTGATATCAGTCTGGAACGCGTCCTAAACGTAAACTGAGACGCATACCTCTGCGATCTCTCGTGCTTCGCAATGTAATCGATCGATTGAATCAGGGGATTAGGTGCCAATCCGGTACTCCAGACAAGGAGACCAAATGGAACTGTGGAGCCTCGTGAGTCGTACAGGAACATCCACAGGGGTTGTTACGGAACCTTCTCCCTGTTCCTTCACAAACATCTTGTCCTGTAGCAGGTACATGAGCGGAAAAACCCATATATGTCAGGGACGCTCCCACCTTCTCAACACGTTCGACGTGGTGTCTGGTTTTGATACTGATGCCATCTCTGCGGAATTTCGCTTCAGCCCAGCTATTGCACTAGACTCGGGGTCAATCCACATTAAGACAACTGCAGAGCTCACGCAGCGAGGGACCTATCGAAATTCCCAAGGATGTTTGGTGCCACGTCGTACAGTGTAATTTTAGCCAACCGGGCAAGTGAAGGATAGTGTCGTTCCACTTCAGCGTGGAGGAGGTCATGTAGCTCGGCTGCAAATTCGACGCCCGTGGGTCCACCACCTGAAACCACCGTCACGCGTTCAGCAGCCCTTGACGAACGGAAGTAATGAGATGGTTACTCGCCCACGATGCAGAAGTTGAGCAGATTTCGCCGTTGGATATCTGAAAGAATCGGTTGGTTGGCTTGTTCGAAACCTACACGGGATTAAGGGGTGCTGTGTTGAGGGACCACACGTGGACCTACAATCAAGAATACGTGTCCTGATTGCCCGGGCGTCACGGACATCTTTTAGAAAATGTGCGTGCTCCTTTACTCCGGGTACATTGAAAGCTGTAGTAACGGTGAGTCATCCTCACGAACTTGATACGCATGACTCACTCTGGGAGTACGCGCCAACGGCGATGACAAGTTTGTCGTACCGCACTGTGAAGGGAGTACTAGGCTGGTGTGTCTCGCCGGTATTGGAACCCTTGACCATTGATGCAGCCTCTTCAGACGGCAAAGGGGTTGCCGGGACCTAGGAATACAGTTGGTAAACATCATCCGGAAGAAAACTGTGTACGGACACAGGTGAGGACTTTCTGTTTAAAGTCTGTATAGGGGTTAATCTACCGAACTGGCAAGCAAGAAGTTGGTGATTCACCGATAGCATCACACCAGGCCTGGAAGGCAACCTAGGCAAGACATGGAAATGGTAACTCATACGAGCAGAAAAGATTCGTACCACTCGAGGAGAGTATCTTCTGACCTGTCAAGATGAGAAGGGAGTTGGTGTTCGGATCAAAACAGTAATGATCAGCACACTTGCCGGTTCGACGGCACAGCGAAACTCGAGTGTTCCGACGGCACAGCTTGCCAGCAATGGTGTGAAGTTGAAAGCATTTGTGGGAGAAATGACGGTAACGTCTGGACCAGATTGTCAGCCGAAATGGAGGGGCAGAGATGCCAAATGGACGGACTCCACCGTTTTTTGTCGATGCCTCTCAAGACTTCGTACCCACCCCAACCTGAACCGAGGATGATGAGGCGCTGCTTGCTCCTTGACGCGGAAGAGCTGAACGCGCGAGTGCTAGATAAGACACGAGGAGCAGCACGCAGTAGACCCATGGTGAAGGCAGGAAAGTCAAGTGGGATCATGCGCGTCTAACTCGGCCTTTTCAAGTCTGACTCGCTGTGACGTCACAAGACAACAACCACCATGTGCTTGTCGTGGTGCATATACTGTTGTGTCCTCCCCGTCCTCATCTACCGCGTCTGCCACCACGCACGAGGTATTGTGCGAGGACAACCCAGGGAGGGTCGTCACTCGGGTCAAGAAAGGAGCCATTCGAGTCCAAGACGACAAGACTAGCAAAATCCGGAGCCTGAAATGCCGTGACAGTGCACCAAGGTTGCACGCAGAGAGATCCAATCCCACTGTAACTCGGATAACGCAGACGCTTGTATGGTGGTGACTCGAATGGCGAAAGCTCTTCGATGCGCGCTTTCCGCCGCGTTTCTGAGCTTTCAACAAGACCCCTTGGCAACAAGGACCATATACTCTTATTCGTCGCAAGTGTGCGCCCATACCCAACAAAGGCTCAAGCCGGATGGACCCGTCAAACTCGAATAGGGGTATCTGTCCCAGCATAAAACTTGGCGCGGAAATTGCCCACCAAACTTGAATTTCCCATCTCGACTCCCTGTGGGTTCGAAGGGTCTTTGAACCTGGTGAACACTGACGAGACCTGAGCCAGAACCACGTCAAAAATTGCCACTCAAAATCGGCTGAGACCGGTGGTAGGCACTACCAAATCTATAGGTGTTGCGAAACGACTGTCCCGTTACCTTTCCATCGATGTAGTGTTCCAAAGCTGAAACTCATCACCATGTGGTGCGCCAATTTTGCGTGCGTTTTTGAACAAATTACTTGGTTTTACATTGTCGCGTGACTATGGTCTGCTACTTCCTCGGCCGAGCAGGCGCCTTCTGGTGGTCTGTGTTGCCACCAAGCCACCATACCCGCAGTTAACACTGCCGCCGGTCAGTATAAATCGAGTCTATGCCCTTACGTTGGGTTCTGACTGACACCCCACACTCTACATATTACTTTTCTCCAGGACCTCATGTATTTCTACTTGTTTGCTTCTTCACTCGCCTCACTTATTGCTCAGGCGATCTCACATCCCGATTCTGGCGCCGATGAACTAGGGACACCTCATATTACATTTCGCTCCGAGATCCAAAACGACACGAAACTGCGCTATGTCGTGAATTCAAGAGTTTGCGAGACAACACCCGGGGTAAACCAGTATTCTGGCTACATCGAAGTTGGCATGAATATGTCTATGGTCAGTTATTATGGTGGTATCGATCTCCTAACCCCGACGCTGCGATATAACAGTGGTTCTGGTTCTTTGAGGCCCGCAACTCGCCCGAGACTGCGCCGTTCACTCTTTGGTAAGTGTTTTGCAGAGAATCTGCAGTATTAAATTGTGGCTCTGATCTACCGTATGCAGGCTCCAGGGTGGTCCAGGATGTTCTTCTATGATCGGTCTCTTTGCAGGTTAGTAGTCCCAAATGGAGGACTCTTGCTCATTTTCAATGCAGAGAGCGGACCGTGTAGGGTTACCTCTGATGGAAAGACGACATATCTCAATCCATACAGGCAAGAACATCATCTGATCACCAACAAATAAGCTCTAATCAGGCAAGGTAGCTGGAACAACGTCAGCAATAGTGGGTATACATGTTTATCTCTCGGGACGCAACTCATATTTATTCTAGTGTTCTACCTCGATCAACCAATTAATACCGGACTCTCTTATGGAACGGACACAGTCAACAGCACAGAGGCAGCCGCACCTTTCGTGTGGAATGCATTACAAATCCTATTCGAAAGCAAAGTCTTCTCGAAATACGCAAGTCGTGAGTATGTATCACGCCGGTCTCGTCTGCTCCTAGAATATCATATTAAGAACATGATTAGATTCATCTTTGCAGCAGAGAGCTATGGTGGTCGCTTTGCGTCGCTATTCGTGACGTACTTTCATAAACAGAATACCTTGATCGCTAGAGGGGAAAGCCAAGGTGAATGTATCACCGTCAGTGCGGTCATTGTCATCAGGCAAGTCTCCCCCCAGAAACGGTACGCACAGACCTGTTTACTGATGTTGATGCAGTGGCTGGGTCGATCCCCTGACACAGTGGGAATCCTTGTATAACTTCACAAGCAACGCACCAGGATATGGTCAGCTCCAGCCCAACGATGTGTTGAAGAATGTTTTTGATGGCATCTACGGTTCCAATGGATGTGTCGCACAAGATAGCAACTGCTACGCTGCCGGAAATTCTCCTGAGTCTAACGATATTTGTTTTCGAGCATTCAACTACTGTGTACGTTGGACATTCACGCCGTTCTTACTTATACAGTCACTTACTTCAGTCTATCAATCTCACAGTGGGACAACGTCTTCCTCCCCGCATTTCGAGATCGAGACTGGCTCGACCTCCGCCAGAACTCTTCCTCCTTGTTTCCCCCGAAATACTTTATAGATTACTTGCGCACCCCGGAGGTCATGAAGAAGATTGGCGCTGAAATCAACTATACGCAGTGTCCCGGTGCATCATATTTCCAAGTCGTGAGCACTGGTGATGTAAGTTGTTCAGAATTGTGAGAAATGACACTTATAGTTGAACTGATGCATTGATATCTTACTGTAGTTCGCACGAACATCGCTTCCTCAGCTCTCCAAGTTAGCGAACACGGGACTGAGGATTTTTCTTTGGGCAAGCATCAAAATGACACCTTGACGTTTTACTGAAACTCCATTTTGCACTAGCATGGCAATACTGATTTGATGTGCGTAAATACATCGGTTATTCGACTGTAAATTGACCACTCTGCAGCTGCAACTGGTTCGGTGTAGGCCTTACATTCCCACCCCTACAGCTATTTTGTTGATTGTTCCGCAGGGCTATGCCACTGCACTCGGAATGGACTGGTACGGCAAGGAGGTTTTCCGGAACACACCTCTCAGTAACATCACAATGCACGGGAAGACCGTCGCTGCCGTCGCAAACGTGGAAAACTTCTCCTTTGTGTATGCACATCTTGGTTTTTTAACATCACTCACGCTAACCTTTTTATTCAAAATAGGTTAGTCTATGATTCTGGTCATGAAGTGGTGCGTCCTACAGCTCAAGAGTCGGCCTTCCTCAGTTCCGTTACTTCACTGGTAGGCTGCGTATCAACCCGAGGTAGCTCTGGAATTCTTTAGGCAGGTGATCAACAAGGAGCCTATCCATTCGGTGTAGAGTTTCCTGCAAATCATGGTAGCCAGGATATCGATCGATACACACTGTCAGGCTGATGTACGATATGGTAGTGAGAAGTCGGATTTGCTCTATTTACGTATTTTGTATGAAAAAGGTGCTGCGTGTCTCTTGGAAGTTGCCTGGTATCACATAAAGCGGGGTAGCACTTTGCATGTCCTTGTCGTAGCAATTCAGAGCTTGAATGCACTCGTGATGTCACAGTTTGACCGT
Organism: Pulveroboletus aff. annulatus; assembly: GCA_038094595.1. Classification (NCBI taxonomy): domain Eukaryota; kingdom Fungi; phylum Basidiomycota; class Agaricomycetes; order Boletales; family Boletaceae; genus Pulveroboletus; species Pulveroboletus aff. annulatus. The sequence goes on from JBBPTX010000298.1 coordinate 32,262, forward strand.
GCTTACATAATGATTGGTCTTGCAATGTCGACATCGAAGACTGTTGAGGATGAACAGCAAGCCACCACACAAAGTGGAGGCGATAATTCTGAATGCATGACGATGGAAGAACGTAAAGAAAAGATGGAGCAGCTCCGAGCAAGAATGGTACGCTTCGAGTTTTGTTTTGTCTTGCACAGCGCCAACCATTTCTTTCATAGCGAACGTCTGCAAAAGCAAATAGACAGTCGCTCGCCGAGGAGTCTGCAAGGGCCAAGACTACAATTCGGGACGCGGCACGGCTCGAGCGGCAAAAGAAGCTGGCAGAGATGCTGCGCACACAGGCAGAGGCGGAGGCGAACGGAGAGGACGTCGAACGCGCAAAGAATTGGGATTGGACGATAGAGGACAATGAGAACTGGGAGAAAAAGTTGGCTCAGAAGGCTCGGAGAGCAGACTACGAGTTTCATGGTGCGCACTTTGCCCCGTCTTGTCCACGTGAACTGACCCGAAAACTGGAAAAGATGACGCGCATGCTGCTCGGAGACGGTATAAGAAGGATCTAGACCTACTTAAGCCGGACTTAGAGGCCTATAACAGACAAAAAGAGCAAGCTTTGGGTTTGGTTGCTGGGACGCTTTCAAAGTCTGGGAGTTCAACACCATCGGGCGGATCATCTGCTCTAATCTCTTTTGATTCTACAGGGAGTCAGGTATGTCTCCATTCGACATACGACTTGCAAGCTTAGCTAACATTTGGCATTCCAAGATGATCCCGACAACTGAACAACGGATGACTGTGGACAGTTTCTATAGAGATGCAAACACTCTGCTTTATGCGGACAACAAACCCACTGAGGACGCCATTGACCGAGTTGTCGGTAAAATTAACCGAGAGTACGTGGACCCCTTTCTTCCGTTTTCAATCCCAAATCACACTGCTCTCTAGTATCGACAAGAAGGCGAAGTTCTCACGCAAGAGGTTGAACGAAGAAGAGGGTGACATCACGTATATTAATGAAAGAAACCGGGTGTTCAACAAAAAAGTGCGCGATTTTATTTTACCTCTTTGCCTAGACCTATTCATGTTTGCTGCAGATTGCAAGATATTACGACAAATACACTACTGAGATTCGGGCAAGCTTTGAGCGCGGAACAGCTTTGTAGTTTTCGTTTTTTGTATACCTTGGTATCGTACGTTTACATGTTGTATTATGATTGACATGTATCTCTGGCAGCTGATCAAGCGGGGTTGGCCTGGGTTACTTCGGAGATGCTAATCCGTGACACAACCTATCCATAAGGTGAACGGAACACCCCTCACTTCATGGTGCTATGGTGAGTGAATGTAACGTGGGAACTGCGAAGAGAGACCAGAGATAATCAGAAGTACCCCATGGCGGCAGTTAAATGGATCGTAACTTCGTGCTGGGTTTGTTCATCAGCGAGTTTAACATACCTCAACAACTCGCAATGTCACGATCAAAACTTCAAGCTACCTGTCTTGTATTTTAATGTGTTTTTCGACAAAGTGCAGTCGATACACGCCTAGCGCCTCAGTACTCAGTTCCAGCTTACTTGAGTTCGGCCTCCTGTTCATTCGACCGAAAATCTACGGATTCCGCGACACGCACCAACTTATGCTGAACTTGGTTGATATCCAGGTGCTAGGATCGCTGATAGATATCATCCACCGCGGCCTTTCAGATTAATTTTTCTCCTTCCATATTGTTTATCAATTGGTTTGCAGTCATGATATGTCTCGCATTCAAATAGGAAAGACAGCTTAGCCTCCAAGGTTCGTGTGCTTGGACTCGGATCTAGCCAAACACCAGACTGGAATTCGAGAGCGTCGTCGATCAGTACTTCAACCGTCTGGACACGAATGGATGACCCACTGGGTGAGGCTTCGGTAGTCATATGGTCATGATACATACATCATCCTGGGACTGGCATGTGGCTAAATCACTTGCGCTCTGTCTCGCCATGGCCGCGCCCTTTGAGACATACAGTGCCTGACTCTCCCAGAACACGCATATCAAATCCAGTATTGTTCGAAGTCCATGCTATGTATCAGGACAATGCGTATCGACCGATATCTTGGCAGGTCTTGTCGGCAACTCTACACTGAGTGGATGGGCTCCTTGTTGATAACCTGAAGATCTCCAGAGCCACTTCAGGTTGATATGAAGGCTCAACACTCGTCAATAGACGCCTGTCCTTGGATTTTAGAAACCTACTATTTGATGAGCAGCATCATAGACCATCCTTTTTCGAATTAAAAATTAACGCATATAACAACGGCAAATGAGATGTGCACACGCAAAGGAGAAATTATCCACGTTTGCGACGGCGGCGATGGTCTTCCCGTGTAGCGTGATGTTCCTGAGAGGTGTGTTTCGGAAAGTCTCCTTACCATACCAGTCCATGGCAAGCACGGTGGCATAACCCTGGTGAGGAATCAATAGACAGTGCAGAAATAGAACGCGAGACCAACGCCAAGCCAGTTGGAGCTGTGTGAGCGGTTGATTATCAGAAGTGTGTCCGACAATTGCTGTATTTACGCACACGATATCAGCATCGGCATACTAGCGTAAATAAAGCGTTAGCGAAACGACAAGGGTGGGTCGTCGGGATTGCATACCCAGATAAGAATATTTAGTCCGGAGTGCGCCAACTTGGAGAGCTGAGGGAGAAACGTCCGTGCGTACTATAGAATATGGGACCATCAGTTCAAATACTACTGACATCTCACGCAACTCCAGATAACGTACATCCCCAGTGTCTGTTATTTGGAAATATGATTCATCGGAGCATTCTGTGTAGTTGGTTTCAGCGCCAATCTTCTCCGTAACCTCCGGAATGTACAAGTAATTCACGTAGTATTCCGGAGGGAACAACGTCGAGGAGTTCAGGCGGAGATCCAAGGAGCTTCGATTTCCAAATGCAGGGATGAAGACGTTGGGAACCTGTCGGGTTGAGAGATGGACGTCAGCGCCTGCACATGCATTAAAATGCTACCGTCATACGTACGCAGTAGTCATACGCATAATAGCAGATATCTACCGACGATGGAGAATTTCCTGCGGCGTAGCAGTTTTCGACTTGTGCCACGCATCCATTAGGACCGTAAAGCCCATCCGAAATGTTCTTTAACACATCATTCGGTTGGAGCTGACCATATCCTGGTGCGTTCCTTGCGAAATTATACAAGGACTGCCACTGTATTAAAGGATCGATCCAACCACTACGTTGTTTAATTAACACCAGTAAGCGACTCGGCACGCGCGGCCGCTTGGGGGAAGACTTACTCGCCGATTATAAGTGCGCTGACAATGATACATTCACCTTCGATTTCACCCCGAGCGATTAAGGTGTTTTGTTGATGAAAGTAAGTCACAAAACTCGGCGCATAGTGGCCACCATAACTCTCTGTTGCAAAAATGAATCTGACCATGTCAATATGGTATCCGAAGAGCAGAGAAGGAAGACACATACTCGCGGCTCGCGTATTTTGAAAATAGCTGGCTTTCAAAG
>JBBPTX010000299.1:0-35769 GCA_038094595.1 Pulveroboletus aff. annulatus
CTGTGACCACTAAGCGATGGTGCAGGGGATCTGGAGACAGAATGTGTGTTACGAAGGTTATTGGCAGGCGTTGTAGCCAGAGGCTTCGGAGCAGTGATGGATTGTGCCGCCGGATGATATGTCGCATTGGGGTAGTGCGTATGCTGTGGAGCGGACGAGTGCTGAGTTGCAACTTGAGATGAAGTTGCATTGACTTTCGACGACGCCACGGCCATCGCGGTAGAAGGAACAGGAGTAGGTACACGCGAAGACTCAGTTGAGACAAGCGTGGCTGAAATAGGAGGAGGCTTTGACGTGGAAGATTGAACCACAGGGACTGCAGCTACAGGTGCAACGATATTTGTGGCTGATTTACCTGGTTCAAGCGCTTGGGCAGGACTCTTGGCGGTGGCACCAGAACCAGGTAAACGGAAGGTCAAGGAGCTTGAGTGGTCCTGTACAGGCTTCGTGCTCGAGCCATCCCCTGACGGTTGCGGGATAGCGGCGGTCGGGCCAGATGGCGTACTGGTGACTTTCAACTTTATTTTGCCAGGGGTTTTCGTATACCTTGGGAGGGCATGCGGAGATGGTAAATCAGACATAAGCTGACGAAAGTAGTCCTAGGACAAGCGTGAGTTTGTGACAACACAGCAGATGGCCAACAAACCCGGAGGGTACTAGCATCCTCCCATATTTGGCTGTGGTCCTGATTGAATTCAAGGGCGTTTGAAAACACCAGTTCCACCTCGTTGGCGAACTCCTCAGAGGTAACATACTCCTTGCGTTTCAACCGTTTCTATGTACTGATAAACGCAACCTCACATAAGAGGACTGAGACATACGAAGATATACTCGAGACACATCGGGCGCTTGATTTGCTTGTAGTATGATGGATAATCCTTCTTTGATGGCATCTCCATGAAAACATCAGAAAGTACGCGATGTCTGAAAATGTTGAACGAAGCGGAACTGGATGTAGATGCATGGCTCACGTTTCCTCGTCTGTTTTTTCGATGAGCTTTTGAAGTCTTGATTTGAGAAGTCGGTTCATGTTGGGCGGCTTGTTCTTCTTCTTGTCGTCGTCACCTTCCCCTTCCGCCTTTTCTTCACCATTTTCGTCGTGATCACTGCTTTTCTTCACTTTCTTCCCAGTCAATCTGGTGTACTCCTTGTTGGCGAGTTTCTGTGGGTTATGCAAGAGGATGAGCGGAGGAGATCAAAGTAACTACCAGAGTACTGACGAGCAAGAATTTAGCGTCTAGCCAGATTGGACTGTCCTTCATGTTGTACCGTTTGGCGTTGGTGAAACACAGTTCGAAGTCCAGTCGAACCTCGTCGAGAGAGGCATACTTGTCTTCATCAACTTTTTTCTTGATGTCGTCTAAACAGATGGGATGGGTGATGACGCTATAGTAGTCAGGATAATGGCGTTTGGAGGGAAGCCGCATAAACGCTGGGGAGCATATGTTGCCTCTGAGATGTGTTTACCAGCCATTTGCAGAACTGTCAGAAACGAAAACGAGTCAAAGCGGCGCTGTTTGTAACGTACTCTTTATTGACTGCATCCTTGACCGTCATCCACAACCTGGTCGCTTGATCTTTTAACACGCCTGCGTTGATGCTGCTATCCTCCACATCCTGAACAACTGCACTGCCGTCACTGATACTTGATGCTTGTGCTGCCAAGACCGGAGCTTCTAAGGGCGCGGGGAGCTCTTTGCGTCGCTTCGTCCGAGGGCTGTCCAGGTCGACTTCCCCAGTCAACAACTCCAACTCTCGCTTCATCGTCATTCGAAAGGTACTGTCCTTTTTTCCTGTTACTCAAGTGATTTTTTCTGGTGTTGAAGGCGACGGCGGGCGAAATGCCCATTATCTTGAAAGCGCTCGAGCCACGCACAGTAGCGGGACTGACACCTGACCAGATCACGTGACATTTTCATCACTGACTTGTATGTACGGATCCTAGACAATCCCGCAGTGCTTCCCGATCCACAAAGTCTCTCACTTTCCTGACGGCTTCTTCGTCGGTCCTCCAGATACTCCATTCTCCCATCCCCATCCCTTCAGGTCTACATGCAGAGTGACCATCTATCCATTTACCCCCGCTCAAATGGACTTCCTTTAATCCATGCGGTAGGAGGCTTTGGTACAACATTGGAATGGTTGTTATGTTGATCCCAGATCCGGGGAGGATTTCCACCGGCGTGCCGCTGGCAGAGTCCAGCAACCATGCTAACACTTCGAGTGCTTCTGGAGTGCTTGCATGTCGACAGTGACCACTTGGGGCGCAACTGATTTAATTTTCCAAAAGATTCCACTATCTCAACGGACCAAGTCACCTTGTCAATATGTGATTCCAGTCATCTTGCACAGCGCGTCCCATGCTTTGATAAATGAGTGCATCGACCGACTATCTGCCTGCAAATATCGATACGTACCGTTCTTCACGTCATTGGTCATATCAAATGCGCGATGGAAGCAAACTACGTTCTAAGGACAGCCTCGAATGGTAGCGGAGCGAATAACGTACCTTCCATAGGTAGTGCCTTTGAAACCAGCCTGTCTAAAAGTTTATTTTCGTTTTGTCCGAATCTAAGGGTTCGATACCCACTTTCTGACCCGACTTTCGTCTATGTCACCAGAAGGAGTGAGCACTCCCAGGACGACACCCTGCACACCACACTCCCTGAAGGCAGCGATGTCTTGAAGCATAACACCTAGTTCTCCTTCGCTGTAAACAAAATCCCCTGTGCGAGGTCTTACCATGGCCTTGCTACGATGGTCATCATTCGTCGCAGAAGTCGAGAGAGCATGCATGCCATTATGGGAATATCTGGAACGGCCTTCCTCACAGACTGGAGTAAACCGATGCTTGGCGTGGTTCCCCCACCGCAGCCCAGGTTATTACACAGCTCAAGGCGATTTGCTCCTCCACGGACGGCACTGCAAAGTCGAAAGGTCAAACAGAGGACGACGGTCTATGGTTTAAGCACCGACGCCGTTGCAGATTCAACCGAGTCCACACATACTTCGATAATGGTCGAAGGTTGCTTGCAGATAACCATTATCATGCAGCGTGGGTTGGGATTAGTCCTGGTCGGTCTGGTAATCGATTAGTATTCTGCGATGTGAACCAGACCGCTTCGTTTACTCAAGCTTCCTGGAATGGGGATTTTCCTTTCGAAGGTAGTAATAAAGACACACAACACAGCACGGGTGACGGGTCGTATACTAAGGTTATTATGATATCTTGGTCAGAATACGACGATCGTTAACATTGTCATGCCATGTCCTCGTAAAACTTGATCATCTTCCTCACGTCCGGACACAGAGCTAGGCGGACCCTTTCCGACTCTCCAAAGATACTTGATCCCTTCAGCTCAGCCCACATACCGAAGTCCCCGTTGAAGGGATGAGATGGTTCGTTCGAGCTCGCCACACTGAAGGTATGTGCTCGAATGATCCTGGACATCTTGTCCTTCTGAATGCTCCATTTTAATTGGTGCACCACCGGTAAGAGGGAGCGTGAAACGGAACGTACTGATGATTCTATGTCCGGTAAGACGTGCGAGTAGTGGAGAGATTTGAGCGCTGTGGATGGGGAGAGCCGAGTGCGGAGATAAGAAGATAGCAAGACTTTGGTGAGTGTCTGCTGAATGCGAAGGGTATTCTCATATTGCCTCACAGCCTGTGATTGAGCATAAGTGCGGCAACAAGGTGTAAATGAAGTATTCCGTGATACTTGCATGAGGAGAGTATAAATAAGCACCGGTGCGCAGTCTCCGTTCAATGTGAATTCCACGCATCACGCCACGGTGGACAAGTTCTGGAATAGTTGGTCTGAAGAGGATACCCTCTGGGCTCTTGCCGAAGAGGGAATGTCGAACACGTGAAGGAGCTATCACTCTCAAGCGTGTGCGGTGAAGCACTGGGTCGGTGGTCAACAAAGCAAGAGCTTTGCAGACACGCGACAGCGCAGCAAGGTCTGGAATATCCAAAAACGAGACTAAAATGCGAGTGAGACGACTGGTAATACGAGTAGCACAGCACGCACGGATGTGGAGGAGAATCTCTTCTGGTATAGAAAACAGCATATGGGAGGGTCTTGGACATCTGGTCGTTGAACTTGGAAGATGCTGTAGCGCTGACTAAGCTGCTGTGGGCATTCCAAGTTCGGATGGATTCAAATACAATACGTTACCGACATAAAAACTCCATCGCAGCTCCAGGGGAAATCGTGAGCTACTCTAATAAAGAACACGGACAATCGAGAAAGCACTGCTTATCCCTTCCAGCCCCACAAGTATCGTATTCTAGAAAACGGGAGAGCTTGAATTTGTTGAGCCTGAAGCCGCCACGGAGAAGGCGGAGGAAACGCGTGCAAGAGAACAAGTACCATAAGCAGAATCAATCCGATGCTGTTCTGAAATAAAATAAAACAGAGTGGAATGTTACACCGTTGACGTCGTCTTCTCGACATTAACTCGAATGCCCGACACAATCCCTCCTTCGCCTCCATCGCTTGCGCTACCGCGCCCTGCGGCCAAACCCAGTTCGATCGAATTGTAGGCCGGGGCCGGGCTTGTGTGTTCAAGCGAACCAAGAGACCGAGAACTGTTCCCAGCGAATCCCATACCGGACTCACAATGTATCTCGTCCAATTCGACGTCAGCTGCCTCGAGATCCGGTTGAATACTTCCAATCGTGCTTAGCATGATATTCGATGCGATAGTGGATCCGGGACCGCGGTGACGTATTCCCAGCCCCCCACGCTTCATATGATGGTGGCCGTTGGACGAGGCAGTCAACCCAGATTTGGTTGCGAACGCGCCAACACCTGTGCCTTCCGAGTGGGATACCGTTTCTGCGCCTCGTTCCCTCAGGTCCAGAATCTGAAACGTGTTCGAGACATGTCAGAATCTCGGTATCGGCAGGGCTCACTAGACGACAGGCAAGCAATGGTGCCATCATGACACTGAGAGGGATATTCAACGCGGATATAACCTGACGCGGTCTAGGTAACCATGCAAATGAGCACTTGTGAAAACGAGATGGAGAGTGATCGCACTGGAGATAAAATATCCCGTTTATCTGACATAATTCGTGAGCAATTAGTACGGATGTTACCTCTCTGAACTCACCAAGTTTGCAATAGAAATTAGGATGTAATAAAAAACACCTAGGAGGACATGTCACCGGGTCCGAAGAAACGTGCATATGTACGGCATTTACCCTCGCGAAGGAACGTCTGAATAAGCTTACTGTTTGCTCCGCCGTTTCTGATACGAATGTGGAAGGCCTTCCAAACTGTCATGGCTGTGACGAGGGTATCAAACAAGAGCGGGGCGATCTTATCCAACATTTCAGTATGTAAATGCGAGCGCCCTGATCCGATGAGACGCACAAAAAATCCTACACAAAGCAAGTTTAGCAATATTACCGAAATGGTGTATGATCTATCATTACCAAGTAAGTGCGCGGAGTGTGGTTTCGATGCCGGGAAACAGGGGCCCTGGGCAGAATTCAAGAATTGGGCAATTAATTTTCCCGATTCTACACTTACATATGGGGGAGTGACGAAAGCTAGAACTGTTCCGAGGGTAAATAATTAAGGGGCAGAAACGTATATTAGTTCACTAACGGATCATTTGCGACGCGTCCACGTAGAGCTGGTATGCAACAACGCCAGATAGAGCACAAATGAGTGCCAGAAGGAGGTACACGTTTCGGTTGAAGAAGGCGTATGTACGAATGAGCAAAACAGCTAAAGGTATTTTCTTTGATCAGAGTTTGAACGGGAGAAAAAAGAAAGGCCTGACATTCTGATCCGACTTGGTTCCACATCGCCAAAGCAACTGGGATCTGGGCAAAATGGTGCAAGTAAGGGAGTTGGCAGGATCAAGACGAGGATGGATGCTCGCCTTGTAAATTTTTTCGCAGACCTCTTGGGTGTGATTTGTGACGAAGGCATACAAAAGATACGGTACGACAACGATGACCCAATAGCTACATTGAAGATGAAAAAGTCGTCGAAGTGAGTGGTGGGATAAATTCCACGTGCCGACAGAACAGGTATGCAATTTTGACCGGAGTCCAGGTAGTCTTCCAAATCTGAAAGTAGCGTAGCTGCGTAGGCGAGTGGCCAGCAGGAAAAAGAAGTGCACGTACGAAGCGCCATTCTCTGGGGAGACTAATGATCCAGTCCCACAAGACAACAGCGTCTATTGGCGGCAGGCGTGAATTGGATCGCCAAGCATATATGCGGGTAATGGGGACTTACACATGCCTAGATGGAAATTGGGGGGTTGGTGAGGAATATGTAGACGTTGGCACGACTTACAGCAAAAATAAACCTGGGTGCTAAGAGAGGAGTGAGGGGGGACGGAGACGGCGGGGTGAAAAATACTTGCACGTAAATGAAATGCTGAGCGGTTTCAATCGTGTCCCCCATCGCGGAGAGGAGGAAGAGAAACAAGAATGCTGAAGGGGGAGAGTGGGGAACGATGGATGGTGGTGGGGGAAAGAAAGAAATAAGGTGGGGAGTGGCTGAATTGGAAGCACGGCGGTTCACGAGAAGCAGATGCCTGTCGCTCGACTCCCCCGATCTGGGCTTACCAGCGGCGAATCACTCCATCCCAACAAGTCATCCCCCTTCCTCCATCAGAAACAGGCCGTCCAGACAACGCGCCAAACCATGCATCCCAATTCCCTGCTTCACACACGTCTCGTGGCGCACCCGATGCGCGTAGTCTAGTACTGAACTTGCCACTGGTGCGCGTCCGTCACATCCATACGTCACGTGACACTGACTTTCCAGGGTGAGTCGGAGTGGTTCAACAACGCCACATGGCTTCTGCTCCACAAACTCTGCGGCTGAGGCGCCCACTGCCCTCAAAGCCCACTCCGCCCCCGCCTTCTAGACACACTGGCATCTTGCAGGATCAGCTGCGCAGGTATGCGTTGCGCCGCGTTGATTGTACCCTCTAACCACCGCCCAGGGCCGCCCGAAAACCATGGGTCCCAGACTTTCAGACTGCCGTCCGAATTTTAATCCTCATTCGTGTAGCAGGCGCCATGTACTCCAATATACAAGACTGTGATGAAGGTCAGTTGGCTTTCACGACAACCATCCAAAGCACCGACTCGATCACAGTCTTCAACTTTTGGGAGCCGTTGCACTTCTTGCAGTACGGTAGTGGACTCCAGACTTGGGAGGTAACTCCCACTTTCGCAATACGGAGTTGGGCCTATATCTTGCTCCACTTGCCAGCAGCTCGGTTGGCCTCGGTATTTGCGCTTGGAAAAGTAAAATCGGCACATCTCAAGTCTGTCTTCGTGCTAACAAACAATTCTCAGCGGCCAGCTTTCTTTGCAGTTCGGATATTCCTGGCTGTCCTGTCTACCCTCTGCGAGGCCAGATTCTTCCGCACTGTCGTCGAAAAGATCAACGACAGAGTGGGTCGCTATCTGTTCTTCACCATGCTGTTCAGTGCTGGCATGTGGAACGCTGCAACCGGTATTTATTATCCCTATCGCCTCGGCTAATCTCTCAAAACGCCATAGCCTTCCTACCATCCTCGTTTGCCATGTATACCACCGCTCTTGCCTTTGCGTTCGCACTGGAGCCTTCCACCGTCAAGAATTCTTCAAGAACAATGTACGCCACCATGTTATTCGCTACTGGTGCCATTGTAGGCTGGCCGTTTGCACTTGCACTCTCGTTACCCTTCGTGTTTGAGGAACTCTTCGTGCCCAGTGGCGATAAAGTAGACTCAACCTCACATGCCAATTGGATTTTTTCGCGTTGGCGGCGTCTGGTCCTGGCTGGCCTCGTCTCTACTTTCATTTTCGTAGGTCCTCTCGTTCGCACAAGGGGAACATTTGCTCATGGCTTGCCTTATATCAGGTCCCCGTGATCGGTATCGACAGCATTGCGTACGGCAAGTGGACTATCGTCCCTTGGAACATTGTCCGGTACAATGTCTTTGGGAGTTCTGAAAAAGGCCCTGACTTGTATGGGACCTCACCCTGGTACTTTTATATTCTCAATTTGCTTCTCAATTTCAACCTCCTGTTGCCGCTTGCCCTTGGTTCGTTGCCTTCTCTCGCAATCACATACTATATCGATCGCAAGCGTCTTGGGTTCACTAAACCTGGACCAAACGAAAGCTCGCCGTTTACGATCCTTGGGCTACGCCTGGCACCGCTGTACTTATGGTTTTTAATACTGACGGTACAACCGCACAAAGAAGAACGATTCATGTTCCCAGCCTATCCACTCATATGTTTCAACGCGGCTGTTACGATCTACCTGCTGCGGGGTTGGCTAGAAGTTGCGTATATCCACCTGACGAAATCGCCATACAAGGTTGGATGAGATTATCTCGCGCCATTGATCCTTACTGACCATTTTTCTATATCCCAATGATAGGCTTCGAAGTCGGCTCTCTTCAGCACAGCCACGCTCTCCATCGTCTTGGTTTCGGGATTACTGTCCATCTCTCGTATTCTCGCGTTATGGTATTACTATCGCGCACCACTGGCCATCTTTGCTCATTTTGAGACCTCTGAACTTCCCCGTCTCCTCAATGACACCGGTCTCCTACCACTTCTACCTACCACCGTGGAGGAAGATAACACGCCAACCATCGACTTTACCGTTCTCAAACCATTTGATCTCAAGTTGTGCCTTGCAAAGGAATGGCATCGTTTCCCATCGCACTACTTGGTACCTGATACTGTATCCATCGACCTTGTAAAAAGCGACTTTGGGGGACTGCTTCCCGCTCATTTCAAGTCGGAATGCGTCGGAAATGAACCATGGTGGGATAGAAGGGGTTCTAGGAATACTCCAGCTGGCTTAAATGACCTCAACAAGGAGGTGCACGAATACTACGTGCGTAGTCTTACCACCTTTTCTCGCTTTCGCCATTAAATAATACCCTATAGGCTCCCGTAGAAACATGTGACTACCTTGTAGATGTCGATTTTCCTCGGCATCCAGCTTTCTCCGAAGTTGAGCCTCGATATGCCATTGACCAACAGACATGGGAACGCGTCGCATGTCTACCTTTCCTTGACGCGTCACACTCATCGCTGGTGACCAGGACATTGTGGCTTCCTGGGCGTTGGTGGCAGAGGAGAAATGAGTACGGGGACTATTGCTTGCTTAAAAACAGAGAGAATATGGCCATGAAGGAGCGCGACATCATCGCTCGTACGGAAGGAAATAAGTAGTATGTAAAGGCATAATATCTCCCATCTAGACTATGTAGAGGCTGACACGTTGACGGCCGGCTGTTTTGGAATGCTAGGCCTTTATAACACGCAAGTTCGGTCGTCGTCAGCTTACAGTCATCATGGTCTTCAGCTGTACCCATACGCGACTAACACGCACCTCGTCCGACTTGCGCATACTATCCGCCGTTTTGCTTCCCCCATCTCCCATCTTGAATGCCGATGACCTGCTGGTTCCTTCGGCCTCCGGAGAGATTCCAATATTCTTCGAAGCAGCAACCAACGCACATGGCTCCCCGCTGCTCTTTGAGAATCCGCCAAGTTTGTGGAACCTTGGCGAGGAACTGAAATCAACTGATAGGCTCGACACGACAGAAGGCGTAGGGAACTTGACTCGTGGCAATGGAATTCCGCGCGAAGATCGGATGGCCGTGGAGCCGGATGAAAAACGCGTTACCACAACGCTCTCCAACAACCGCCACGCTGAGTCTTCACCCAATGCCCTCCTTGTCGGAAATGTCCTCGAGGAACTGAAAAATGCATCACATCCTGCTTATTGCGATCTGCTCGATGGCGACACTGGACGTCTTTTCATTCTCGACAATTGCTCTCTACCAATATCAGAAGGACACGGCAATTTCAAGGGATTACAGGATCCTCAGACTTCCTATCCAAATGCAGCGGTGCTAAGCTCCACAACTGTTGTCCCCGATGAAGATGTAGATGGTGATCAATTACCGATGATTGCCACATTCTATACCTACTCTACGTTGCCAACACCGATTTTTGCGCCGTCGCCGTCAGGGGATGTAATCTCACCTTCGTCCTCTCCAACTAGTCGCCAACGTCATCGCCGGCCACTCGAAAGAGCAAGAGCTGTTCGCTTGCCTGGCCGCCCGTGGTCTCCCCGAATCCAAGCCAACGACGAAGCACATCTTGTGCATAATGTAGCACCTCCCACGAAAGATGCGTGCACTGGATGGCAATTGGCCGGCTCCGCAACTATGGCACCCACTCACGCATGCACGGTCGACAAGGTACAACCACTTTTAAAACACGTGGCGCTCCCCGAGGAACTATCGTGGCTACAGCACATGATAATTGAATTGTGGATCGATCAAGAAGGATTCCGCGCAGTCAAACCACGCATGCAGCTCATGGGCTACTCTCCACGAACCCGTTCCCTGCATCCCTACGAGTCTGTTGGGCTTGTTGGGCCTGACATCACTGCAGGAGTTGCTGAATTCATGCCGACGAAACGGGAAGCGTTCACATTTCACTATGCGACGTTGGACAGTCCGCCGACACTGAGAATGATATCCGTGGCAGGCTACGAGTCTCGTGACTACATTTCCAGACAAGCAGCCCTCAGCGTCAAAGTCAATGGTGTCTATACCGTGCTCGGAGCAGAGGCTTTTACTGGGTCAATACTGAACAGCGATGCACAAGGGCCCCGCATACCGAACGTAAGATTGCGCTGGAAGTTCGACTACGTCGTCGGCGATCGCAAATTGGATGGAACTGGAAAAGCTATCCACGGAGAGAAGACCCTGACACCCTTGACGTTTTCCTGCTCGCCGTACCTGTTCCAACCATTGCAAGGGAAGAAAACTGGATTGATGCATATCATGAAAAAGAGTCTGGCCACAAAGCTAGGGTCCCAGAGGCTAGAGCCACCGCCCTGCTATACATCGAGTCGCAATATTTTACCGCGGACTTCTCATTATCTCTTGGCCGGAAGAGATGTTGTGACACATGCTAGATCTCACTCTGATGCATTCGCTACTAATGGCGGACATTATTCGCCTGCACGGTCACCATTGAATATGGGAGGAACCACCCAGGATATGGATTGTGTACAACGTGCTCGTCGACGAAGGGCGTCATCCGCGGGAGAAGATAGCTTGCCCCGTTCGAGGAATCACGGTGTCGTCGAAGGAGGCATGCCCGCCCGTTTTCACTGATTTCTTTGCTAGTAGACGTGACGCGTGCATCATCCCATCCCTATTTTACAACATCCCCATGATACCTTTTACGAAGCTAGATTTGTATTTACATCCTGTATTGTTAGCCACACTACTTCACTGGGGGGTCGTTTTCCATACTGCGTAGTCGACCCTATGCACCCATTTCGGGCGCCAGACATTCATTTGGACCAACACGCAACATGTCCCCTACGCACGTCAACTCAGTCTCCCAACTCAATGGATTGCTGTCAGATTCGAATAAACTGACAGTGAGCAATGATATTTTTGCCTTTGTGCGAGGCCGGAGCTGACTCACCGTACCATAGGTTATTGACTTTCATGCGACCTGGTGACCGTCCTGCCTATCTCAGACCGTTGGCAGCTTCTGACCGACGACGACAAGGTGTGGCCCTTGTCATGCCATTGCGCCAACATTTGAGGCGTTGGCGAAGGAGTATCCTAATGTAAACTTTGTCAAGTGTGATGTCGATGCTGCGAAAGACGTGGCATCTGCATACAGAGTCACCGCAATGTAAGGAATTCAGTCCCTTGTATTGTCCGGCATGCCCCAGATTTGACCTACAGCTCGTGGTTCTCAGGCCGACATTTGTCTTCCTGCAGGGCTCCAAACAGATCCACACGATTCGCGGTGCTGACAGGACGTACGTGCTGAACCGTCGACGTCTAACCTTTGCTTTAAACACTCGTTAGGGGATTGCAAAATGCCGTGAAACGATTCGCGAGCTCATCGTCTGGCACTAGCGCCTTTTCCGGCCAAGGGCAAACCCTCGGAGGGGCGCAACCGCCAGTAGCACGCGACTTGACGGGTTCCGTATCATCAGTTTGGACAAACATGGATCCACCTCTCAAGGTCCTTCTGGGTCTGGCAGCCGCATATGTATTCTTTTGGTTGATGTAGATGATTGAGGTATGTGGACCCATTGGCCATTTAATATGATATGTTATCTATGCAATTACTTTCTTGTTACGTATGACTCGACCATTTATGCAACTTTTAAGCCTGGATAGCGGCAAGTTCTACAGCAGTCGATCCGAGTCTGTCTGACAAAAAGGCTGGAACCACGCTACAATGGCAACAGGACACCCTAGAATGCATGGTGCATTGACAGTGATGCATTTTCTGTTCAGCGGAGGCATTCTACTGAAAACCTACACTGTAAGCTCAGCACAATGACGAGACACGACAGTCTATATGCACTTACTGCCCCAACCCAATACCTGGAATGCCTGACGTGCGGCTTCTTCCTTTGCCATTTTCTGGTTCCTGCCTGTTCCAGAGCCTCTGAGTTGGTTGTTGACTGAGGGGAATATAAGTCGTGGTGAGGGGAACTGGAAAAGGTGCTCACCATAACACTTGACTGCCCAGCGGGGCTGGTGTGCAGGGCCCTCGGACTCGGCTTCCCAGTTAATGACAAGGCCACGCTGGGTGCACGTCTGGTTGAACAAGGCCAGTGTATTAACCTGTGGCGTCCCCGAGGCTGACAGGGAAGGCGGCACGGAGGGAGGGGGGACGGAGGGAGGCACAGGCGCATTGCTCGAGGTATAAGGGGGAGGGGGAGGGGGAGGGGGAGCAGTGGTGTTGCTCCCAGGTGCTGCGAGTGGTTCCGATTCAGGGCTGAGTAGACGACTGATCCAGGCCATGAGTGGAGGGAGTCCTTTCTGTACATATACTGCCCCCACATAGGAGCTGAAGAGGAGACGTTCTTCCTACTGCAGATGAATGACTCTACAAGAAAAAAGAGACTGATCTTACGGTTGGGCTGTCGAGCCTAGATCGGTCCTCGAGTCCTCTCACCCTGGACTTTAGATTGTAGCAGGTGAGCCAATGTTGAATGTGAGCATCGTCCATCAATTCTCTCTGCTTCTCCTGTGGCAACGTGATGAGGACCGAGCAATGTGACGTGTTGTACGACGTACGGAGAGTTCTGCCGCAGAGATGAAGGGGGTGCGTTGAAACAAGATGTACATGATGGTCATGCTGAGGACGGTGTGTCCGAGTTCAGCGAGACGTTCTGCCCCACCGTGCTCGGTATTGTCGGGGGGTGACTGGGTATCCCTGTTGTGCTGACGGGTGAGGACATCGAGGAGGAGATCGCCCTCGATGGGGGGGAGTGCCGGGATGTTGTTCATGTCCAAGTCGCGATCGTCTGAGACAATCTAATCTCACCGCCACCTGATCTGCTTCAGCATCAACGCGGCAACAAACTGAAATATTAATGACGAGTCTCGTATCTGCACTATGACAAGGATATCGTTAGTGTATCTATGGACGCGTGTTCAAGAGAAAGAGAAAAAGACCAAGTACTAGCAACTCACCGCTACTACGAGGCTCGTCCATTGTCGTCACGTGCTGTTCTCTTTCTCCTCCATGTCACGTCCGCTCATTCCAGAGCGGTTCGTTGACGTGCCCTCCCAGCGACTTTATTATCTCAGTCTTGGCTGTCTGCTCCAGGTCGGTGCATTCAAAACCGCGCTTTTCGCACCACTCACCTCGTTGCAAGGCCATCAAGGTGTTGGACATTGTCCAAAGTCTCTTTGTTTCAAGTGAACCATCTTCCTATGCTTATGGCAGAAAATGGCTCTGTCTCGACTTTGCATACATTGCTATCCTCTCTCAGCTCCGAATACCACGCCTCACCTACAGCAAGGCCATTGTCGCACTCCAAATCCTCTCGCTCTGGTTCCTCGATGGCGTCTTGTTTGGTGCCATAAGTCTTCATCTCGGTTCAAGTGCATCTATTCCAAGCGGATACCAGGCGATTCAGAGTACCTTCCTTTCTTCTTTTCCGGGGACGCGCTCACCAATTCTGCAGAGCATCCCGACTTGCCTGCGACACCCGAACAATTCCGTCTTACTGACACGCTTTTTCTCTCAGGTCTGCTCTCCATCTTCTCCGACGTTCCCCGCGGTGATCAACATCTACTCGGTCAACACACTGTCCGCATGTCGCCAATCAGCACCGCTCATCTTAACCCAGACGCGCTCACCTTCTGTTTGTCGCCTCCGTCACACTCCGTCCTCATCCCTATTCTCGTCAACAACACCACCCCGGCAAATGTTCGTTACTCGTTTACTCCTTTGAGCTATGTGGAGGGCGTGTCTGGCACCGGTCGTATAGAGCATATCGAACTCAGCGGCAAGGACCTCAGAGCAATCGAACAGGCCCGGCTCGAGGGCCTCCAATCAGTTCGCGTTCATTCCGTTGACGACGAGTATGAAGATGACGACGAGGACGAGGACGAATCCCCATCCCCCGATTCTCAGCTGCAAAGGACCCAGTCCCTGGCCCATATACGTGTAACCAAACCGGGCACAATTCGATTAGAGAGAATAGTCGACAGTTCCGGGGTGGCCGCTCGACTTGCTCATCCTCTGGAAGTCACAGTTGTTCCGTGCCCTACTGCATTCTACACGGATGATATCCAACCTGCAAGCGCAGTTCGCTGCCAAGGCGACACCTCAGACGCTGACTTGACTATCGACATCCGTGGGGTCCCTCCTCTGAGTCTTCGTTGGTCCAAATATGTCGATGGAAAAAAAGAGGGCTTCCTTGTCGAGGGCATCGAAGACAGTAGCCCAGCAGCCCGCTCACATACGGATTCGCGAAATGTCATTAGAACCTCTTCAAAAACGCCTCAAATACTTCAGGTTCCTCTCTCATTCCCTCTAGAGTCTTTGGGGAGAGTTACATTGATCTTGGAGAGTGTCATCGATGGCATGGGCAACGTCGTCCCACTCGACCAAGGAGCTACCAGTGAGACCATTCTTCGTGGAGCCGCGTTGAATTCGAAAACAGCACGGTCGCTGAATGTTCTTCGGCGCCCCAGCGTTTCTTTCCGGAGCTGTGGTCCAGGAAATCCGGTCTCTCTTCTCATTGGTTCAGATGCACCCTTGTCCCTCCAAGTAACTGATTCGGATTCATTGGATTCCCCTTGGACCGTCGATCTTAAGTTTGATCCATCAGGGGATGGCAAAGGTGGTGGCAAATCTCCCAAGCCGTGGAAAGACTCGTTTCAGACTGAAGATGCCTCTCTCAGCCTAAGTGCTAGTGCTGCAGGAGAGTACGCGATCCTCGGAATTCGGGGAAAGGTAAGAATCTGACTTCTGCAAAAAAAGGTATACATGCTCAAAGGATTATAGTGGTGTGAGGGTGATGTCCTCTCCCCAGAGACGTGTAAAGTTGTGGAAAAGCCTATACCGACGGCCGAGATTGAATGGAGGCGAATTCACGAATGGTACGTGCACTGTCTTCTCGTATCACTGAGCCCGCAAGTTACTCCTTACAGTTCTGGTGACACTGGTGTTTCGGCTTCCCTCATATTCCATGGGACACCTCCCTTCCAGGTCTACTACCGCACACAGCGTGACAAGGAGGATCCGCGTGACCTCTTCAAAACCTTCACGAGCTCACGTGGTGAACTCACATTGCAACCCGAGCATAGTGGTCATTACTTCTACACCTTCTCACATCTGAGCGATGCGAACTACAAAAAAGTGGAGCTCAAGGGTCCAAGCATCGACCAGATCGTCCATCCTCTAGCAGCAGCAGATTTTGTTTCAATGACTGGTCCTGGACGTTCCAAGCGTATGGTGAACAGCTGTTCAGGAAATACGGTTGACATCGAAGTAGATCTTCGAGTGAGTTGGTTGTTGGTATCCGGGTATCACTTGTAACGTGTTGTCCGCAGGGAACGGCGCCGTGGAATGTGGAGCTGGAAATAGTCGGACCTCGCACTACCGATCGTCTGGAGATTCGTGATATCAAGTTATCGCCCGCGCGTATACAGGTGCCTATTCCCTCTGCAATAGACAAGGAAGGCGGAACCTTTGAGGTGGATTTAGGTGAGCCTGGACGAGTTTCGTTACAGCTTTTTACTCCTGACTTTTATAAGTGAGCGTCGAGGATGTTTATGGATGCAAACGCACCATCTCTGTGCCCGGCATTTCCGTGAACGTCCGTAGGGTAAAGGTATGTTTTTGGCTCTCACACAGCACTAGGCATAGAATCTTACAATCGGTTAGCCCACGGCAAAATTCTACGTAAAGAACGGTGTCAATCAAGTCACGATCTTGGAAGACGATGAGACCGAGTTGCCTCTGCGGCTTACGGGCGATGGGGTATGTTCGCCATGAGAGACTTTGTGGTGGTATTAATGTTACCGCCATACAGCCATGGATCGTCAAGTATCGGCGTGTTGAAGAACCCGAGTCTGTCCAAACTGCACACTTACATTCTCCAAATGATCATATCCGTGTCAAGCACAAGGGTTCGTACGAACTTCTCGAGGTGGGCCACTCCTTGTTGTAAAGCACAGGCTTTGATCTATCTTGTCAGGTATCAGATTCACAGTGCCCAGGCTTTGTCATTGCCGATGAAAATAGGTATCTTGTGGATTGGGTTCCCCGCCCATTTGCCAGACTAGACTCGCAAACGCCATCATCATTTGAGACGTATAATCGCTCTCATATTCTTTCGCCAATTTGCCAAGGTCACGATGATTATGTAGACCTGGATTTGACAGGTATGTGAAGATTAACCGTTAAAAATCAATTCTAGTACCAATGTCTCCAGGCCGCGCGCCATTCCAGATTATGTACAATATTGCAATGAAGGACGAATCAGGAGCTGGTACAATCGTTTTGGATCAACCAACGTTCAGCAGCATCCAGCCACGGACACGTTTCCAACTTCACACGTCTACTTCTGGACGCAAGTACTATGAAGTGAAGCAAGTTGGAGATGCGGCGTACCCACTTCACAAGCACAAGGGTGTCGTCATCCCACGCTCAGAGCGGCTGGTCTTCGAGCAAGAAGTCCTACCTAAGCCCTCTGCAAAGTTCAAGAACAATAATCGAATGTCCTTTTGCCTCAATGATGTCCTTCGTTCTCGGGACCTAACGTCGACCGATGGTACGATCCTGCTCGAGGGCACACCTCCATTCCAACTGCATTTGTCAATCAGAAACCTTGCTGCTAGCAAGGTACGACATGAAACGGTAGAAGTACATGACAAGCTTTGGAAGTTGGACATACCGTCCTACTATTTTTCTTCCATCGGACCTTACCAAGTGACGATCGAAACGGTTCATGATTCGTCACATTGTGAACAGGCCGAACTCAATCCTTTGCGACGTTCCATCTGGATAGACGTCGCTGAAACAGCGGCTATCATCCCATTGGACAAGAAGAAGGATTTCTGTGTAGGCGATGTAACCCAATTCCAGCTGGAGGGGACACCACCCTGGACAATCGGGCAAGTGTGTTCAGCATCCACACCACGTTTGTTCCTCATGCATGGTCCGACAGATACCGGATCAATGGCAAATCCTATGCGCAGGAAGCAAAAACCTCGCCATGGTCGATTATTCAACAACAAAGTGGCGAGTTCGTTGTCCACTCTGTTGGTCACCAGCAAAGGATGTGCAGGGCCGCCATTGCTAATTTACGCATGAACATCCATCCACTCCCGTCAGCCCAGGTAGGTCACGGGAAGCGCATATACCAAGACATACACGAAGGTAGGGCTGCCCTTGATTCGGCATTTGATCAAGGGTATTCACACCCGCTTGCAGGTGATCAGGCCGAGATCGTGTTCACACTGATTGGCGAACCACCGTTCACCTTTACATATCAGCGTGCGGAGCCCAGCCCCAAGAAGGGAGGCAAACCCGGAAAGGTCCTCGAGACGCACACAGTCTCGAATGTCATGACACATGAATACTCTGTCTTTTCAGCACTCGAAGGTAAGCTCGTGTGGCAACAGGGAATTTCCATACTGACGAGTCTTTTGGCAGGCACATGGACAGTGACGTCCATCTCAGACCACCACTGTCGGTATCCATCGTTGCAGGAAGGACTCGAAAACCCGAGGCACTGATAACCGTCCTTGAGAGCATTGCTTTAATCCTCGCACATCTGCCCTTGTAGCTCTAGTTCAATAATGAATCTTAATCCGCAAGCCGTCCTCTAAATCGCGAATAGAATCGGATGGAATTTTACAACGACGCGTGCGACTGGGTTGTACAGGTTTATATACAAGGTTTGGCACCACAGTCTAGACGCTGACAGACGAGATGTAGAACCACTTGGCGACTGGAAGGTGATTAGAGTGAGCTTACGAAAAGGAAGGATCAAACCTACTGGAGGGGTCGATGGGAGCAGGGGGCTGCCTCGAGTCCAGAGGGATGGTAGCGTAGGAGGGGTCGTGGACCTCAGTCAAGCCAGGACCGGGAGTGGTGAGGTTGCGACTAGGAGAGTCTGGGGTGAGTGGCACTAGAAAGGTGAACCAAACGTACATGGAGAGGTCGTATGAACTAGTCTTGGCGGGTGTTTCGCCAGTAACGAGGCGGCGCCATGCCTCGTGGCACTCGTGGATGATCTCGGTGGCATATTTTTTGTTCTTGGCTTCACCTGAGAAAGCAAAAGCGTTCTCACCCTTGCCGTCGGGTATCTTGTAGATCCTTTGATCGGTGGTCAGGAGACACAATTTGACATTGGAGAGGGAAAGGTACCTGAACCACTCATTGGTAGCCCGGATCAGGCCAGGAAGGTGGCGTTCGACGTCCTCGATGTCATTAAGCTTTGAGGCGAGGGGGTCGTGGACATCGACGACGATGACTTTCCAGTCCGTCTCGCCTTCGTCGAGCAGGGCCATGATGCCAAGGACCTTGACTTGCTTGACTTGGCCAGTGTAGCCGACTTGCTCGCCGATTTCACAGACATCGAGCGGGTCATTGTCACCCTTGGCCTTTGTCTCTGCATGGGTGTTGGTTGGGTCCTCCCACGTCTGTCGGCGATCAGTGATGAGCGGCGACAGCGGGCGAGAGGTGGCAGTGGAACCCACCTGGGGGAAAGCGCCGTAGTTCCAGATGTAGCCATGGTGGGGAAAACAGTTGCGGACGAAGCGCAAGCGACCCTTTTTGATGTCTTGTTTGATGGGATTGAAGGGCTCCTCCTTGGAGATTTCCATCTTGGCGTTGGTCCAGCGGGGAACCTCGACGATCATGTTGAGAATGCCATTGCTCCTGTCGGCAAAGAGAGGAATGTCGTGCCAGGAGGAAAAGACTTGGTTGTTTCGTTCGATGAAGACTCTGTGGTCTGATGATGCTGATCAGCGCCGCCCTCGCGACGAGGTGGGGACATACCGAGGGTGTTGGGAGCGCCGATGAGGCGAGGGGAGTATTCTGGCGGGTCATGAGCGTGCTGGAAAAAAGCAGGTAAAAGGACGTACGTGCAGTCATGGATGATGCTCTGGACGAGAGATGGCGGAGCTGTTGGGAGAGACGCAAGGCAGCCGTCGACGACCCGGTCATATCCGCATTCCAAGTAGCTTTTTTTAAAGTACACAACAACTAGGTACGTCTCGAAAACTTCAAGTCTAGCCGAAGTAGCAACCGTTCGACGTGCCGCCGTACTTCCCCGTTCCACTCAGTCCCCCTCCCCCTCACAAGCGTCCGCTGCAGCATCGTCTGGTTCCCCGTGCTCGCCATCAGGTTCGACTTGGACGCGTCGCCCGTCGCAGTAAACGGCAGTTGGCATGTCGAGAGCGACAACTGTTCGTAGAACGAATCCAGAAGCGCATGCAGACTCTGTCGGTCGCGTTGAATGGTGCTTGTTCGGCAAGCGTCGCGCTTACCTTGTTGATGTCAGACACCACCTGGAGGCGTTCCTGGACCATGACACCGACCTTGTCGTCACCAGCTGCGAGACTGCCTTCAAACAGCAGCGCTGGCAACACATCCCCGCCCCACCGCTCAACCTGCGCCACGAATCGCTCGCAGACCTCGAGAATAGGCCGTAGGATCGCTGCGAGTGTCGGATGCGAAAGCAGGCACCCCGTCACGAGACGTTCGAGATAGGTGGTATGGAGGTTGCGCAGTGTCGTAAAGTCGAGATATGTCCGATCAGTGCCCGTTCCCGCATCTGCACCGCTCCCCCCACTTCCCGTCCATCCAACACTCTCCGGCCGTGCACGCCGCTGGCCGTTCAGCAACTCTCTGAATCGCCTAAACTCCACGTCGATGACATCCACCATGACGTACCCAAACAAGCTGTCAAGAAACCATCCCATGTCCCTGACCACTCCCCAACCACAACGAAGCAGCTGTTTTCGCACCGCGAGGTCTTCCGTGGTACCGCCCTCGCCGAGGCCTGTCCATCTCCGTCGGGCTCGCTGAGCATTCGACAGCGATGTCCAGCACGTATGGATACGGGTGTGTGTTTTTCGTAGTGACGAAAGATAGTTGAACAAGGCAGAGTAAACCTGCAGATCAGATGCGTGCAGGAAGAGATCGAGGGGCCAGGCCACATCGTACGTGAGAACGAGTGTGGTTCCAAGAAGAAGGTCGTCAAAAGAAGTGGGCTCTCCGAGATTGCTCGTCACTGACGACGACAGCACCTTGTCGCTCAGAGATGGGAGCAACGGCCTGATTGGCCCCGACGGCATCTGGAACTTCAAGTGCAGCAGGGACGGGTCATGCTGGGCTGTCGTTCCCAGGGATGCTCTGAGGAGGGCAAGGTTCAAATCCTGTTCCTTGATCATCATTGTGCCGCCAGAACGTGTAGTCAAACGAGATAGTTTGAGGTGTTCAATGTCTCGTATGAGTGCAAGGCTGAATTCCCCGTCGCGCAAAAGAAAGTAGTTTGCTCTACGAATGTGAGTCCTGACGCACACCCTGAATGTGATGCGCTTACAGTGACACGACGGACTCTTCGACATCCTGGTGTGTGAGTACATTGAGCCACAGCCATTCGCTGACGTTGGTCCGGATTTGAGAGATGATCAGGTCAAATTTGTACTGGTCTTCAGGCAGCACGGTATCGAGTAAACTGGCATGCTGTAGGGCCTGTTCCCGTGGAACTTGACTGTCCCATTTCTTCTCTTTGACTGTTGCGATGGCTCGTCCGACATAGATGATGGATTCGCGTGACTGATGAGATACGCACGAGGGCATCGAGCCCTCAAGGAGCGTATAACTCTCCGATGCCAGTGGATCGACGGACGACAGGGCACCATGGACCAAGAACGCGGCCAGCTGCCCGCGCCACGTACGTTGAACTGCAACTGCCAACGCCGACATGATCTGGGAGATGCGATGTACGCCCGTCTTTGACCGGGTGAGCAACATGTCGATCAGCGGGCCGGGTTGCCAGTGGTCTTGAGACGCGAGCTGGGCCATGAGCGACTCGAGTGCGGCGAGCGGCGCGTCCCATTCTGCAAAGGTTGCACGCACGGCGGCGAGTGGGACGAAGAATGCCTGGCCGACGAGCTCTGGGTCGCGGCGGAGAATTTTTGCCTCGGTGTCGACGACGAGACTCTCGTAGTCGTCCTTGAGAATCTGGACGAGCGTCGCACACAATGCGCAAACGTATCTCGAACGCGAGCGTGGAAGTGTTTCAGACATCTTTTTGACGTTGCGATACCGAAATGCGATCTGGCCGAGTACTCGAAGACATTGTTCCTCGCCGGGGTGTAGGAGGGGGCGAATGGCGGGGCTGAGGCCGTAGTCTGGCGTGAAGAGGGAGGACGAATGGCCGGCGAGGACGAGCAAGACCTCTGCGATCATGGCCTCGACCACAGCCACCCGGGACACGATGTCGACCACTCTGGAGCGACAGCCGGGCAAGGGAATCCAGCTTCAGCTTGCTCTGGACGATGCCTTTGCCGACCAACCCATCGAGTTCAGTTCTGCAGCCATTCGCCAACACCTTGCCGAGGAGGACACCTCGATAGACCTCTCATCAGAGCACGACGACGACGTGGCGTCCGTCGTTGCGCAGACAAAAGATGGCGATGCTGTTTCACGGTCTAGTCCTCCGGTGACCCCTCTACCACCACGCCAAAGTCATCAACCGTTGCGCTCGACCGGTCCAACGGTACTTCAACAGGTGGTAAGCAAAACGCGACCGCATTTCCTTCCCCCAAAGAGTCGGGAAGAAGACCTCAAACACCTTGCTGACTGGGAGGCCATGATGAAGCAGAGTCGAGCGGCAGGCAAGTAGCGCTCAGTTCGTCATTGTCTCTTGTTGAACCTGCAGTCGCAGAAGAAAAACGGCGACAGGCTTTACTGGAACGCAGGCTAGCTCGTGAGCTTCGAATCGAGCAATCCATCCATGTATGGGAGGAGGCGATAGTCCCTGACTGGCGTGTTGTACATCGAGACCCTGCCCTTCGTAAACTGTGGTGGAATGGCATCCCCGCAAAACTACGCGCCTCGATGTGGGAGCGTGCGGCGGGCAATGCATTGACGCTGAGCAAAGGTACGTCGACCGTTCGTGGGTGACGACCCTATTCCAATCCGTGCACTCTTTATAGATAATTACCGCACGTGTCTCTCGCGCGCAAGACGGGCCTTGTCTTCAGGTGCCTTTCCAGAAGAAACACTCCAGGCGATCGAAGACGACATACTGGTCACACTCCCTACCCTCCATATCTTTCACCCAGAGACTGGCCCTCTCTACCAGGACTTGAAGGATTTGCTTTGCGCATGGGTTGTCTCGCGTGCAGACGACGGCCTGGGATATACTCCCGGAGCGTCAAGGATAGCCGCGATGATCCTCATCAACATGCCTCCGCCCCAAGGCTTCGTTGTCATGAGGAATCTACTCGAAAGACATTGTATGAGATCATTTTATGGGGACACCAACACGAAAGAAGACGTGAGTTTGATGAATGAAAAACGACACAGTCTGACTGAGTCACAGCATCCAGGTTGAGGCGTATTATCGGTGAGGGCTTCGTGAAGTTGTGCCTTGTACGTTGTTCATGTACGGGAGCAGTATTTTTGACACATTACTGGCGGACAGTATGCCAAAGAGTGAGTAGTATCTTGCATGGACTTGTGAGGACAGCCAAAGTCTTACTTGGACTCAGTATATTTCAACTTTAAGCAGCACCAGATATCACCAGCTGCATATCTCCCTAGCTGGCTAATACCACTGTTTCTGGATCATTTTCAATTCGAAGCATGTGCCAGATTATGGGATGTATTAATGCTCGAAGGCGACTCATTTCTTTTCCGCGTGGCACTCGCCGTTTTAGCACTTTTAGAACCACGACTCTTTTTCCCTGAACGGCAAGAACTCTTGGACCTGCTCAAGTAAGTCAAGACTCAAGTTTTAACCCTGCATGTTAATCAGGGCCTTGTTTTGTCTCAGCGGTGAGAATAGAGCAGCGATCGAGGTTGCTCGACGCGACGGACGCGCTCCTGACGGCGGAAAATATGAGATATATGGAATTGACGAGGAGACACTTTGGGATCGGATTGAAAGTATGGATGATTGGTGGAGGGAATCGACATGGAGAAGATTGACGCAACGTGAGTTACCAGACATATAGCCAAAGCCACCCGTATGTCGAGCGTTGCACAAACTAGCGGATGCATTGCAATTGTCACCCTATGCTATCCTCATCTTCTTCTACGGCAGTTTTATAGAGTGCATACATCTTTCTTCGATTTGAATCCCTGGTATCCTCTGCGCTCGCAACAGTAAACATTTTTTGCAAAACGGCTTGCCGTAGTGCACCCGGTGGCATTGGACTGTCTGGGCAGGGCACATCTGCGCAAGCATTCGAGAGAATTGTGGGATTTTCGAGGCCAAATACCCGTGCCTGCTTGTGAAGATTTGATGTCTGAGGTCGCAAACCAGTGAGTAGTGGTCTGAATAGTGATTCCTCGAGATGCTTGTACGTGGTGTTGTTCTGCGTGTGGGCGGCGAAGAATATGAAAGGGGATATCAATGCAAGGACGGGGGCTGGAGAGGGGGAGTCGGAAGCGGAGAGTGCCTTTTCTAGCTCTTCTAGATATATTTCCGCCAGATGGAGGGTAAGACCAGTTGGCACGCGTACATCGGCGGAGCTGGGTAAGAGTGGGTTAGGAGAAGAGTCACAAGGAAAAAGGTTTACCAGAGTGGGCCCCCCGTGTTTGTGAGTATGGAGGTATACTCTCTAAGAGCGGCACTGTCCCATTTTGTTCGTATGAGGAGCCTGAAGGATGCATTTGTAAAACGCCGGACGAGCATGTAGTACTTGTCCATTCTAGAAAAGGGTTGAGTGCGAGTAGAATGAGAGTGTGTACAGTACATACCGTAGGCGGTCTATCCCGTTCCATTCCCTGACAGTGGTGATCCAGAAGCCCTTGAGAAAACTGAGCGAAGACGAGACGGTGGTGATGGTCAGGAGGAGCTCGGCTAATTCCTGGGCGAGATCCTGTTGTACGCGAGGTTTGTCTGACATCCAAAAACCTGACAGAGGCGTGAGGCAAATCGTGAAGAAGTGGGGCAAAGACTTGCAGTAAAACAGTCCTTTCCACAACTTTGCGATCTCGGCTTCTGGGAGGTCATTGTTTCCGGGATCAGAGAAAAACAAGGCGAGATGTTTGACTGCGTTATCCCTTGTTTTTTTGTCTAGAAATTCTGGTAGGCCAAGAAATGGTCTGAGAGCGAGAGACTTACCAGACGATGCGAGATACTTGCCCAACGGTGGTGACGAGGACGCCATACAGATCGGATCGGAATACGGAAGCAAACAAGATCTGTATACGGTCACGTGGTGCATATGCCTCCTGTCCAGAACCACCAAGATGAGAGGACCCATCACTTGCCATGGTCAGCTCGTCGTCGTTGTTGTCGTCGACCATTCTCACTGACAACAACAGTACTTGATGTCGCTCTTGGAAAGCCCGCAGAGGGCGTCCAGGTCGATCTTCAGCGTTATCGCGAAAGTGGTGACTTTGGCGTGTTCGATCCCATTTCTCAGCAGTTGGTGTCCTTTTCTTTCTTAAAAATTGCTATTTACCCTTGTACTTTCAGCGCTACCGACGCTGATGGTCGCTGTATGGCGCTTCTCCCTCCCCGCGATTCTGAGGGGGCAAAACAAGCTCCCCTCTTTCAGATCAGCGCTGGCGTCTACAAGATCGTCTTCAAGCCACAAGAGTACTTTGAAAGGACAGGCAGAAAGTGTTTTTATCCCTGGATCGAGGTACCAGCCTATCATACGTCTCCCTTGGTGACCGACCATCACACAGATTCCGTTCCACGTCGAAAATCCAGATGAACACCACCACATTCCTCTCTTGATCAGCCCATACTCATTCACCACCTATAGAGGTAGTTGATACCTGCACGGTCAGTTAACTTTATACATTGTCTTGTATTACCCTGATCAATACATGCAATAATGAGCTCTAATCATGTTTGCATGCACGGGAATTATTGTACGAGTACTCTGGCGTATTGTACTCCCTTGATATGCACCCCTCGCATCGAAGACTTGACATTCTGGATGAACACATCGCGGTTCTTCCGCAGCTCTTCCGCAGCCTCTGCATCTTCGTCAGCAAACAGCAAACGGTGACAGAAAGCGGTCACGTCCTCCTACCTTTATTCAAGGGGTCGTCTGCGTTAGGTTCCAAGAACAGATATTGTAATCCGACCATCACCGAGTTCAGGTTCAGTACTGGCTTCCAGTCTTCTCGAAGAATATTCAGGCAGACATTGCCCTCTAAATCTACGTTGGGATGATATATCTTGCCACCATAAGCGTCTAGTGAGCCAAAGACACCGGGAAACCCTCACAGTTTGCGTGCACTTGACCTTTGGTGGCTCATGGGGGTAATTGTTATTGATCGTAAATGAGAATACGAACGCTCCGCCACGATACATTCCTGTATTGGAGCAGATGTAAACGTCACGGCTAGATACGTAGGACCCATGTTGGCGAACCTTCGTCGGGGGTAATGGTCAGTGTAAAGTTCAACAGATCAGCTGGGTCCGGAAAATGCGTCTTCATCGTTGGCGGCAGGTCCAGCTCGGTCAGGTCTGGTACAATGAAAGTCTACAAGCCATCCAGGACGACAGTTGGCGGTGGCAACAGACCTTTCTGTACGCGTATCTGGGCGGCGCTGGTCTTTGGCTTCCTCTTCGCCGCCGCATCCTCGTTCTTCTTCATGCTTAGGATCTATACGATGGATCAGTCATCGGAATGGTCAGTGGCATCAGCGCAGACCTTCAACATCGTGCGTTACTTGCTATGAGATGATGGAGTGAGGTAGAAATGCAGCGGCAGGTGCCGAGAGGAGTCACCCACCAACATGTCCAATCTGTCAGAGACACTGCCCGTCATCGACCTCGACCTCTTCCTCGCTGAGCACGACAGCTCAGAACGAGTCCAACAAGAATGTAGAAAGGTGTGTACACCATGTTTTGCGAGGCCATCATCAGTACAACCCGCCCAGGCTGCCGACGCGCTTATAACGTACGGTGCCCTCCTCGTGCATGACTCTCGCGTTACGGAAGAAGACAACAATGTCTTTCTCGATCTCGTCGAGGACTATTTTGCACAACCACTCCCGGAACTCGTAAAGGACGAGCGCCCCGAGATTTCATATCAGGTCGGGGTCACTCTCGAGAACACTGAAAAGCCAAAGTGTGCCATCCACCAGCCCTGTCTCGACATCATCGCCCGTCTCGATCCTGCAGAGCGGCCCTTGGACATATCTGGCCATCATCCGGATCCCAAGTGTCGTTTCTTTTGGAAAATGGGCACGCCACCTCCTTACGAGACTCAATATCCTGTGTTAAATGCACCCAATGTAATACCTCAAGCCCCTGCCTTCAAGGACATCTGGCAACCAACTATGGAGAAGTGGGGCAGGTACATGAAGGATGCGTATGGCACTCTCCTCTTATCTTTACGATCACCAACCCTTCTATCCAGCGTTGAGAACATTGCAGAGATGACCGCGATTGGCCTCGGCCTTCCTCGAGACGCTATCAAGGAGGCAGGGAAATACGGGTCCGTGCACTTTACTGTTCTTTAAGCAAGACGGAGCTTTGACTTGGTTCACACAGATCGCATCTACTTGGTCCTACGGCATCTGACCTCACTATACATGGCGAGAAAGATACGATTTTGGCAGGATTTCATACCGATCTTAATTGTTTTACCATCCATGGTCGATCGCGATACCCTGGCCTCAATATCTGGGCGCGGAACACCGGAAAGCGCATCCCCGTCAGATTTCCACCCACTGGACGCTATCTTCTTGTGCAGGCAGGGAAGCAAATTGAACATCTTACCGGGGGGCTTATCAGGGCCGGCTTCCATGAAGTAGTAGTAAACGATGCCACTGTGGACGTAAGTCGTGCGGGTAGTAGATGGCTTGTCCTGCGGCTGACACGACCCTTGTCTAGACCATCTCGAGACGCAAGCTTAGCCACCCTGGTCGGCCTCTTATCAGGATTTCGTCAACCTTTTTCTGGCATCTTTCTTCTGATTACGATCTCACTCCTCTGCCAACATTGCAACATCGTACAAAAATGCTGGATGCGATTCCTGATACAGAAATTTCTAGGTTGTACCCGCCGATGAAAGTGGGGCAACAAGTCCAGAAGTGAGTGCATTGGCCTTCGTAGAACTTCCCGATTGACGCCACTATAGCGAACTCAAACACATAGCACTTATGGCCTGATCCCAGCTTCAAAGCTTTGTCGAATATATCTCATTTGTGCATGTTGCGCGGCTGAAGTTGAATTCAATCATTATCGGTGTATGTAACGAGTAGAAACGCGGAATCTAGTGGATACAATTAGTTGCTACGAGGAGTCGCGACCCCAAAAACACGGAGGACACTTTGAAGCTTCACAGTCATCTCATCCCATTCTGCTTGAGGGTCCGAGAGCGCTGTGATAGCACCACCTGCACCCATAACCCACTCTTCTGCATAAGAGCCAGTGGTTGATGCCGATGCCGCGGTCTTTGTGAAAGACATGTTGCTGAACCGATCGTCATATTTGAAACAACTCCGAATGTTGACTGACCAGTCACCACCACCTCCCACGCACCAGTAACCAAGGACACCTGAATAGACGCTGCGTTCGTTGTCCTCGAGGGTTCGCAGAATTTCGACGCTGCGCTTCTTGGGTGCACCAGTCATGCTACCTGTGAAGTACAAGGTTCAAATGATGCGAACAGCGTGGCCAATGTTCCTACCAGGTGGGAGACTACGTCTCAACGACTCCCAGCCGAGGGCGCCATTAGCATGCCAGTCGTCCAGTTCATCTGCGCCGTTCGTAGGCCGCCCTTGAATGACGCTGACAAGCTGCCAGACGGTCTCATATTCTTCGACCTTACAAAACTGGGTCACTTCAACGTCTTTACCCACGGAATTGTGGAGATCGTGGCGTATGAGGTCAACTATCATCAGGTTCTCCGCGACTTCTTTCACGCTACCCCGAAGTTCCTGCTCCGCGACAACGCGTGTAATGCCAGGTCCTTTCCGAATCGTGCCTTTGATGGGACGTAGTTCATACGTCGAACCTGGCGGGCGGGAAAAGGAAAGAAAACGCTCTGGAGACGAGGCCAGTAGTGTCGTGGGATGCAATCGCAAAAAGCCAGAGTAAGGGGCCGGGTTCAATTTGCGAAGACGTTTGTAGCGTTCCCATGATAAGGAATGCTCAGGAACCTTGTGGGTGAGAGGGTCGTTTAAAACGACTCTTGTGTTAGCTGTGAGGCATAGCTCGTAAGAGTTCCCCGCGTGTAAATATTTCTTTGCAATATTGATTCGGGAAATATAGAGTTCTTTGTCGGGTAATATTACAGTTGCTGCACCGGGCAGCACCTCCGTTGAAGAAGGATCGTAATCATATGAATCTGTAAAATGATCTGGGATGATGAGTTTAAGTCTTGCCGCAGTTTCGGCAAGCCAATGTCCGTCGTCGTCCATGATAGATTGCAGGTAAATTATGTCCGTCTTCCTGTCGAGAACGATGCTACGTTCTACAAATATTAGATTCACGTCTGGATGACGCTTGTCTATGGGAGCTGCCGTTGAGGGCACGCCAAGCGAAGTTACGCCGAGCTCATAAGATAAATAACCAATTAGACCACCCCAAAAGGGCGAATCACATGAGCCGTTACACGCTTTGCGTTTGCTCATGAACGAAGATAGCCATAACCAAACATCGTGTGGTTCTAAATGGATGCGGGAGACTGAGCCGCCTATGTGAAGGGATAGAAGGGTGTCGCAGATAGAATAAGTGATGCGAGGGGAAGACGAATGAAGACAGGCAATGATGGTAAATCGGCCAGGATCGGCGAGGGATTCTAGCATCACGAATGGAGATGATTCGTCCTTTGCGCCGAAAAGCTCGCAAATGTCCACCATATTCGCGCCTGGGAGATGAAGAGTAGATGTCAGGACTGTTCCCTGAGACGAAGGGTGGGTAACCGCAAGTGGTGGGTGTGGGTTTGGCCAGGGTGCACCGAATTTTGCAGCAGACTCGGAGTCCCACGGGTGAACACGCCGGTCTTGGGTGGCATTCCAGGAACAAGCCAGATGGCAAAAGTTGGCCATGACTTCCAGGCCTCCACCTTGAGTGAGGACGGACTCGGGATGGTACTGGACAGCCCAGAATGGATGTATAGTATGTTTGAGAGCCATGACGGTCCTTTCGATTCCGGGATCATCAGAGGCCCAAGCAAGCACTTGCAAGTCTTCCGAACCGCTGAGCTGGATGTGAAGAGAATGGTAACGAACGGCTTCCACGATCCCGACGGCTCTAAATATGTCGGTACCGGTGTGTTGCACGTTAGAAACCTGACCATGCTTTACGACAGGCAGCCTCTTGATTGTTGCACCATGCTCGATCGCCATACTCTGCAGACCGAGACAGACGCCGAATATGGGGAGCATGTGGTGTTCATCGAGCTTCCAAAGATGTTTGATGACACCAATGTCCTCAGGCACATCAGGAGACCCCGGACCAGGACCAACGATGACAGCAGAGAAATACTTGAGAAATGATAGTAACTCTGACGGTGAAAGTTGGTCGTTCTTAATGATGTAGATGTGACTGGAAGGCGCAGCTTTGCGACAAAGGGACGCAAGGCTAGTGGGTGATGAATCGGATTAGACAAGGAGAAGGAGTGATTAGCGTACTTGAAAGTGAAAGAGTCATATGAATCAACGAGGAGGATGCGCTCTGGAGGAGACATGCCAGTGATTTGTCGAGGAGGATAGTAGGTGTAAAGGTCTACGGCTGTTTCGCAACCTCTTATCCGCCCGTGTGATTCCCGGATGGAAAACTCAAAAGAATGTGGACAAGTTGGACGTTGCAGGTTCATGGAGAACCGGGACTGGCATGATTCGAGGCGATGCGACAGAATCCCAAGAGTGCTGCCCGAGCGCAATGCCCGAGTGTGGTGACAATTGACAATGTTTACTAATGATCGACTAGAGAGCGAATGCGTCCAACTTTGGCAATTCCACCAACTTGGATCACTAAAATGATCTCCGACCCGTCTATTCCACGTACATTCAAATATTGCTTCTACTAAGTACTGATGGTGTATGATACATCCATCATCCATCACTCACACTGTCGCAGTGTCCGAGCGCAGTTTCCCTAATAGTACGCTCCCAGAATCTATTTCCATGGAGTTACTAGTACGGCGTTGCCAGTGCTTAGCCTCCTGTACGCAGGCTCTTAGGTACACTCTCGCACCGTATCTGTCGTCACTGCATCATGAAGTTCCGATCTGCTCGACAAGGTTGGTTCAGGTGAATCAGGTCTCGCAGAACTCCAGGGGGATGCGGCCAGAATGACATCGCTTGTGTAGACCGTGACACTTTGAAGACTTGCATCAAAAACGAGTCAGGTCTCCCATGAAATAGGTTTGTGCTCCTGATGCAGATATATCACCGATCAGTGGTTCAAACGCGATCAGGAATCGACAGTGGGCAACTTTACCCGTTTGTGCTTCTGTACTTATTCTCGCCGCTTTTGCTACCTGATATCTCTGTTCGAGCACGACCAACTATTTATCATTATAGCAAGTGATAGAGCGCCAATTTACCCGCTTGTGGGCCTGGGCTTGTAACTTTTCTCGCCGCTCTTGTTGGTTGATATTCACATTTTACTCACCTTGATCCACTACTACCAGATGAGTCCAGGCATGATCGAGAGCTAGTCATTGTGGTTAGGGTGCTACTAGTAAAGTGCACCTATATAAACCACTTTCAATAACCTGAGATGCATTCTTCATCCGCATTTCTCCTTCGCCGGGCCTATCTAACTGTCCCTCGTGAAAAAAAAAATACCCACTCTTGCGCGGCGTATGTCCAGCGATGTTCACAAACTCACCAGTCAGCTCACCAACGTTATGAAGGGTCTCGACCATGCGTCCGAGTCATGAGACGAAGATTTTTCAATGCCGAGAAGGGAATACTCACGCTTGCCGCAGCCGCAACCACCGGCGACGTTGTTGAATTTATCGAGAGATCCGATCATCTGAATCCACTACTATTACTAGTCGCTAGTAGGCCCACTAGTCAATATTAGTTTAGCTACTGAGCGGCGGTTGGTGGCAAGTCGCGATGTTATCAGTTACTACTGCTACCTCAAGTTTTTCCTTGTATTTGTCATTGCTTGTGACTACTTGTGTCCTTCCACATGGACAATTTGTTCGAAAAGGTCGGCTCAAGTCTTTGCAGTTCGATTGCTGATCATCAACTACTTTCAGCTTAAATCAAACTGTGTGCCCCTGCTGGAGAATTCCCTGCTGGAGCCACATAATGTCTCCGTTGTCTTACGCCTCCTCTGTGCTCTCGAGGATACTCTGAAACAACACTCTCAATCAGTACTCTCTCCTGACCTCGCTTCGTATATATTCTTCCCTCTGTCTACCATCTTACGTCGGAATCCGCCGAGTGATATACCCGACCAGGTGATGGAGGGGTTACTCAACGTACTCGCATTTTTGTGTCAGTCATGGTGGTGGACCGGCAACCAGCAAATCTGGAGCCAGATGTTCATGTTGTGCAGCTCCATCATCGGTAGTCCTGGAGGAAAGGGTAAAGGCAAGGACCGAAGCGACGAGACCAAGGATGCTGCTGCGCGTTGCTTCGTTGCGCTTCTTCGTGAACGTGCAGATTCAGAAGCCTCACCCGATGCCCATCATTCTTCCGCTCAATACCGTCTCTCTCAATTTCAAGCGCACGCCCACTCTCCTCGTTTCTTGCCCGTAATAGGACAGACTGTCGATTCTCTTCTCTCAACAGCCAGATCTCCTCACCGCTCCTTGCAACGCCTCTCTCTCCAATTGTTGGATATAATCCTCAGCGTTTATGCCCCAGTTCGCTTCATTCCATCAGTATTACCAGGTGTCATCAGCACCATGACCCGTATTTCCCTTGGCTCCTACGAAAGCAAGATGTGGGCCAATGGAGAAATCGTTGC
This sequence comes from Pulveroboletus aff. annulatus, assembly GCA_038094595.1. Classification (NCBI taxonomy): domain Eukaryota; kingdom Fungi; phylum Basidiomycota; class Agaricomycetes; order Boletales; family Boletaceae; genus Pulveroboletus; species Pulveroboletus aff. annulatus. The sequence continues at coordinate 32,444 of JBBPTX010000299.1, forward strand.
AGGCGCTCTGCTTATCGTGGAAAAGGTGGTTGTGCTCTCCATCGGGGATAATGTTTGCATTGCAGATGGCGCGATTCGCAGTGTGGTTGATCTCGAAGACTTTGCTCACTTCAGTCGTGCACCAGAGGCAGATTTACAGCCGACAGTATCAGAGCCTTATCTGGTCACTCGTACCTCTTCCTGGCTAAAGGCCTCTGCCTCACAGCTTCATATCGCATTGAATACACTCACTCCATTAGTCAATCATCCCACACCTTCTGCATCGACTGCGCTAGTGAGCATGGCTAAAGAAATCTTGGCCGCAACCCCGCTGACGCTGCCTCAATCTCAACCTCTCTTGCTATCGTGGCTACTTTCGCTATCCAACTCATCTTATCGCCAGGTTGGCGAGTGCGCGAGCGATTCCATCTTTGGCCTTTTATCCTGTGTTTCAGCGCGTCATTCTCTACTACAGAGTTTGGCACAGATTGCGAAAGACAACCTTAGCTCCTTGCCCCGTTGGGTCGGCTCTCAGGCAGATTCTAAAGTGGAACATATTGCTGGACAAATTGAAGCGATCTGTCGATTGGCTCAATCTACTGCCTCAAAAAACGTGGGGCTTTCGTCCCTCTCGTTAGGATTAAATATTCTTCTCGGTCCCAGTGGAGGCATCGAACGATGGGGATGGACCTTGCTTTCAGTCTTGGAGTTCAGAACCCCTCCTGTCACAATTCATCATGCACCTGGTGCGCAACTCTTTCTGGGGGGCAACCGTGGCTCAGCGGAGAGGATCGCTTTCCCAGAAGTTACATTCAAGAACATTATTTCTAGATCCGCTATGGATGCTCTTGCAAGGATGCTCAGAGCATTGGGTCGCGCAAGCGGCGAGAACTGCCTTTATGCAATCGAATGGTTTGCGGGAACTGGGCGGATTTCCCATTCGCGTACCGCTGTAACGGCACTTTGGTGTGCCGGTCGATTGCTGGAAGGTGTTAGCGGTACTTATCTCGACAATGAGGACCAGCTCTTCGTCACCAAACACAGCAAGCGACTGGAAAGGTTCGCTAGAGGATTTGCTCGAGACATCGCAGAGTTATGGGCCGTTGAGCCTGTGGAAGCCACCCATTCCCCGTCTGATATATCGGATGATGATTTCCTCCCGCGGGTGGAATTCACGAAGGGACTGGCTGTTGTACGGGCTACGGAGGACGTTGCTGAGCCTCGTCGTTTCACGCTCCCTGGCTCTGATCCTCAACCTTTGTTACACAAGACATTTTGTCTTCATCTCTTGGCAATCTGCGCCGGCATCTTACAAGCCGATTTTACACCGCTTCTTATCCACGTCCTCTATCCAATACTTCACTCTATCGTCTCTCCAGACCCACATGTCTCTCTCACTGCTTTCGCTACTCTCGCCTATATTGCGAACGCGACCTCTTATGCATCGCCTGCAAACCTGTTATTCTCGCATTTTGACTATGCTCTGGATGCTGTATCCCACCGTCTGGGCCGCAGATGGCTCGACGTTGACGCTGCCAAGGTTTTGACAATATTGATCCGCCTAGTCGGCAGCGATGTCGTCCAGAAGGCAGGGGACGTTGTGGAAGAGTGTTTTGACAGGCTTGACGAGTATCATGGATACGAAGTACTCGTCGAAGGCTTAGTGGAGGTCCTTGGAGAGGTCATCAAAGTTATTGAAATTGACGAGCTTCATGTTCAAGATCGGTCTAAAGAAGATCCACTCGCGTCATTGAAAGTCCAGAGTCTCGACCCACTACTCCATTGGGTATCTCATCGCAACGATCCCCAAGAGAAATATGATGACACTGATTATGGTCCTGCCCCTCGCCAAGCTTGGGGTGACCTCGACGAAGGGGAGGGTGGATCAAAAGACGAAGTCAAGCAAGAAGAGAATCCTGACGAGGAACAGCTGCTCACACCTGCGCAGGCTTTGGCGAAGCAAATAGTTTCACGATCCATTTATTTTCTCACTCATGGTTCAGCCGTCATCCGAGCTCGTATATTGATGCTCCTGACATCGGCCACACCAGTGCTGTCTGAATCCGCACTTCTTCCCACCATCCATCAGGCCTGGCCATATATTTTGAACAGGCTGAATGACACGGAAATTTTCGTCGTCAGCGCGGCGGTGTCATTGGTTGAATCACTAGTTAGCCACATGGGCAGTTTCATGGACCGAAGGATTTGGGATGATACCTGGCCTCGGTTTACCGCCATCTTGAACAAGCTAGAAGCTGCGGATGGACAGAATGCTCTCATGCGCCGGGGTCGGGTTGTTGTTGGAACAGAATCAGCGTACACTCATTCGCATCGGGTATACCGATCGATCTTAAAGACCATGACCGCGGCGGTAAACGGAGTCCATATGCGAGACACCTTAGGGTGGGAGGTTATCCTTATCTTCCGGCGTTTTTTACACCATGAGGCACACGAAGAGCTCCAAGCGTGCGCAAGGGAACTGTATATGGCGCTTGGAAGGGGCAATGAAGACGCCGTCTGGCTAGCGCTCATGGCCACATCTGGGCGTCTATCATGTGATGTGGCTTTCTTGAAAGAGGGTAAATGGGACATCGGCAACAATGTACATCTCATCTTGAGGGAATAATGCCATTTACAACCTGAGAGAATGGAAGTCGACTAGATGCATGTCATGGCGCGGCTGGCGGAACATGGCGCCGGATTTCTACACCAGCCTCTTGAAAAAGTTTTGCCGATGCCTCATCCCTGCCACGCTTGATGTCAATAATACAGCGAATCAAGTAAAGTAAACACGTACACCTTGTAGCTCAGGTTATAAACTACCGTTTTCACACCACACTGTATTATCTTGATAGTGCACTTAAGGCATGGACATCTAAAAAGCGACCGTTGGCATCGATGAAACAAAGTGATGAGGGGTCCCAACGTATTGCAATACAGTATCGCGTTGGTCCCCACTCGGTCACGACCTGCTTCAAGAAGGGCATTCTCTTCTGCATGCAAGCATAGGCATTCGACGCCGTTTGTGCTTGAAGTTTGGTTGCACCGAGCACAACCGCCTAAAAATCATAAATCAACAATCACAAATAAAAGTTGACGCCTCAGGCTGGGCGTCCTTTATGGCATGGTAAACCCCAAAAAAATCCGAAATACATAAATGCTGCGCGCGCGACTTTTTGCGCGATATTGACTGACTGCGCGGTAGGTTGCGCGGTAGGTTGCGCGGTAGGTGGCGCGATATTTCGACTACGGTTGCGCGATACTTAAGTAGCAATACAAACGAATCTCAGAGGTACAGCTAGATGCTCTTCAACGGCGCCCTCGCAGACCGGCCATACGCTTGATCG
>JBBPTX010000300.1:0-35688 GCA_038094595.1 Pulveroboletus aff. annulatus
ATCACCAATGCCACAATCTGTCCCGGCCCCCTCGACTTCCTGTACTTCCTCACTCACCACACCTTGATTTTCCACAGTGGCCCACGAGTCCGCCAATAACATATCTTCTCTTTGCCCCTCTTCTTGGAAACTATCCAGCCTAGGTGCCGCAAACACGGGCATAATTGTACCCATACCACTGGACAAGCCAAATGCGGTGTCGATGCCATTCCCTTGTCCCCCCCGAAGATCGCATGCATAAAGGGCTCGCAAGTTCAAGATGAATCTGGGAACGAGCGTGTATGCAGGTACATATCCTATTCCAAGCCATAAAATTGACTTGACCCATCCACCGGAAAACTGTGGCGCTGGTTCGACCAGCATAGTGAGGAGTGACATGACGAGGATGCTACATTGATGTTAGCCTAGCCGCGCAGGAAAAGATGGACATGGAGACAGACGTACGCAAAAAAGTAGACCATGCCTTCTCTCACGAGAAGGTTCATATAACGATTAACCTGGAATCGCTTTGTCGCCTTGTACATTTGTACAGTCGCCCCAGCAAATTTAACAGCATTGAGCAGACACATTACTAAACCAAAAAGGATTTGTGTTGAAATCATGATCTCGACGAGTGGGATAGGGAGAGGTGTTTGGTATGTGCAAACCCAAGAATCAAGCACTCGAGCAATATGCGCTGTATAATTTGGAGAATAATGCAATTAGGGTGTGTGGCTTATGTTCCACATACCTTCCAGATTCGCATTACGAACCGAAAAAAACACCCAAGTTAGTGCTTGGATCACTTCAGTGGCGTACAATATGAGGAGAATGCCAAGGACGACCCTGGATCGATCGTACAATGCCCACACACGGAGGATCATTACCACTGCCACGGCTAGTCAGGCGGACCTTCACCCAAGTGAAGTGAAATCTCACGCTCTGCAGCAATAACAAAAATGCCGAAAGACACTGATGCAAAATCTGCAAGTGCTTTACCTATAAATTTCGTGAGCAGAGTGGACATTGGAAGTTTGCATAAATCATGTACTCACAAGTACTTGAATAAATTTAACCGCTTAGAAATGTCACCGATTAGTGCAAATAAAAGTCGGCACATACATCTGGAAATAGTTAATTCTCTGGAATAGTAGTGATAAGAGGAATCACCTTTCCATTGCCAGGTATGAGCGAGGACCCCCCTTGGATTATGCCAGGTCAGCTCAGCAAACTCGAGAGCTGTAATCTTTGAACACACATAGAGCAAGGACTCTAGTGAACTGATTAGCAATTAGTCTGCACTTATTTCGCTGTCCATAGACATACATGATACTGCACGAGCCAAAATATCGCACCTGAGGATCAAGAGTGATTAGCCTTGCCATGACATCTAGGAGATTGTTGCAACACATACGAGGACATAAAGTATAGACACCTTTGTCCAGGGCTTGGTCTACGGCCAATGACAATCATATCAGAAAAATACAGAGTTGTGGAAGAAAGTTGTCTGCTGACCCAAATATACTCCACCTGCAGACATCATGCATTGGTGAGACGTCTGTATGGCAGACAAGAATGTGACACATACCTCATCAGAGAACGTGAGGACTGAGAAGAATCCAGCAAATGTGGAGAAACATATACTAAGACATATTACTCACTGTAGTCGTATACGACAGCAGTGAGGGCTGCAACTAGAAAGGAGGGTAAGATCGATGGATAAAATAACTCAAACATAAGGCTGATCCACGTACGACATGCACCGTTGGTTGAGCGAATGGATGTAACAGCAGACTGTAGGACAGGATCCATGAAAGGTGTGTACTAGACAATGCTGGGACGCGCAAAGAAAGTGGCATCTACTGGTGGATAAGGGTGCACATAGTATAAGGCAAGGTGCATCAGCAGAACCAAATGCAGTCCCAGGACCTTCAAGCTCCGTGTTGTGACGTTTCTTGCTAGGACCAGTGTCTTTCAAGTTAGCCGATCATCTTGGCAGGCTCGGAGAATGACTGCAGCCGGCGATAGAAGGAATGAGTCTTTGCTTGTTGCATGGTGTTATACTGTTCAAATGAAGATTGTGCGCCCAGGATATTCCGAGACTAGATTAGTAGCATTCGTTATCACCGCCTGGAAACGCGGACTTCAAGTCATGTGCTGTCGAACGTGAGCACATCAGTGGAAATTAAAGTTTGGTGAATATCTCCCGGATTAAGGCACTTCAGAAGACCGAAGCGTAGCACTGGTTGGCCAGCATGACAAACGAAACGAACAACCCCTGGGCTGAAGGTTGCCACGGACTATGAGATTGCCATAAAAAAGGCACCTTGAACTCGACGTTGCAGTACGCGTACCGGATGCCACAAATTTGATCCGAATCGAATCGAAACCGTGATACTATTGCCAGTGGATAATGTGTAGTGCCGACCACGTTTACAGCTAACTGCAAAACCGTAGGCCGATCTTTTGAATCTTCCATTCAGGTTTTTATTTATAGTGGTGGAGCTAAACAAATAAGACTAACCCAAATGGGATCCTAATGCCGCTGCGCACCAATTAGGCTACCATTCCCCAACAGCGAAACAGAATCATGGTGATCATTGTCCCCTCCATATACAATCCATGGTACTCATACCGAATACCCACATATTCTAGTCACTTGGACAATCATTCCTGCAACACCACGATTATTGGCTCAGAGCCACCGAAATAATAAAGCTAGATTCGGATTAGTTTTATTTGCTTCAATGCCCGTGTAGTAAGCGAAGTATCCGCAAATGAGAGCGCGAGCGGCGCGGATGCCGCTTTTCAGGCTCCGACGTTGCGGATACAATGCTCTCAGTGCTTACTTCACCGTAGGCGTTGGCGCACACCTTGTCCCCTGCCGCGACGTCGGAAGGCAGCACCCGGTTTCAGACTTTGTCGTTTCACTTTGCAGTCAGCTGTAATATTGCACTATGGCCCGGATCTGCTGGTGATCATCCGATGGAAACATTCAACTTGAAGTTGCACGCATCCGTGATAACAGTCTGACTCAGACAGATCCGTAACAAATGCCGCGGCATCCGCAATGAATGTTCATTGTCCGATAAGTGTAGAACGATGGTTCATCTCTTCGTCTGGTCTATCCTACCAGGAATATTAGATTCGGGTTTCGTCGTCGAAAGAGTTCAGATATACACTGCGGAAATGGGGAGCACCCACAAGTCTGGAGACGAGGTCATGCCCGCGGACACGCACTACACCATCAACCCAGGAGAAGTCATGCACACGCAATCAATTATTTTCACCTCCTTAATCTGGCATCGTCTCCTCGCCATCGAGAATGCCCCCATTCCCATTCGCCGCCCATCGTGTCTGGCGCAACGACCTCGCTCTCGAAATAGACCAGCTCAACGGAAGCATCAACGTCTGCTCAGGCACAGGAAGGCGGCCCGTACGTGGATCACATCCATTGCATCGCGCAGGCGTAAACCAGACTTATGGGACACCAATGAGTGCTGATGAATTTCTGACCATGTCGCGCGATAATCTGGCAAAGATATACATGCCAGATACTGCTGACGCATTACAGACGCGGGCGAAAAAGGCCGCAGAAGACTTTATTGACGCAGTCCAGAGAGCGGCATCGTCTGGTGAGGTGTCCCCGGGCTGGAACAGCGTCGGTGGGCAGAACTGACGACACCGAAGATATTGCTTAACATGAATGCAGGGGCGAACTGATTCTATTGCCACACTGATCATGTTTTCGTATATTGTAAAGACAATCCCACCACTCACCCGAAGTCCGTAGTCATTTTCTGCATAGTCACGTCAGTATTTGCTACTCGGTACCAAACGCGCCAGTCTAGGAGTCGCCCCGGCCTAAAATCGAAACAAGCCCTTGGTCAGAATACGGTGACCACAACAAAACGGACTTTTGTACTCTTGACGCGTGCTGAGCGACTGCATGCACGTTTCGATGACACTAGTCCCACGTCAGACACACACCGAAGCATGAAACCATCCCCACGTACTCAAGCAACCGCGTGACATATGCCGTCACGAGGCCCGCAATCGCACCGATTGCAAACGTGGTCCCAGTGGGGAGTTGTTAACTTGGCGTTGTCGATGAGTTTTGTCCTGGGGGTATCGAGACAGGAAATGAGACACGGGCACGTATATGCACTTGGTTGTTTCAGACGGGGTGACGCCTCCACCATCCCAGCGCCAAAACCTGCTGGGAATATGGTGAGTCACGCGGACGCATACCAACGAGACTATTTGACGCACGCACTTTACCCTGCGGAATGTGAGAGAGAAAAATGGACGACGAGAGCACTCACCCGAGTTTGCTAAGATGCTCTTGAAATAGTCATAGCTCACGAGCCGCATGCCGGCCTTGATCGCGTTTCCGACAACCAGAGCCGAACAACTCGAGTACAACCTGGTAAAACCCTTTTTGCGTACGATCAACCAACCTGACCCCCAAACTGGGTGTGTGTCTTTACGAATTCCGTCGGGTACGTCACAAAACCTGCTACACACACTGAGCGAGGACACCGCAAACGACGACGAGCACATACGCTTCGATGGCCCCCGCAGTCGACCCCGCGATCAGCGAGTGCAGCGGCTTCTCTTTCTTGCTCAGCGGTCATGGTCAAGACGTGACTACCATTTTAGGAAATTGCCTGGGATGGAAATCGACTTGGTGCTCTGACGTCACACACATATGGCTGGATGCATAAATACGGGCGGGTCTGAACCACTCACTTCAACATCATGTCGACGCCATTCTCCACCCCGCAGCTCCACGACCCATCTGAGCCACCCCCAGCACCAGGCAGAACCGCTGTCCCGATGACCAAGCCGCTCCCTTCAGAGACACAGGGCAGGAACGCGTTCAACTCTGAGCGTCCCCTTGGTGTTACACCCGTTCCCGAAGGTTTGTCCTATTTTATCCCTACGAGCCATGATACTCACCAACATTTCAGGTGGCGTCGCGATTGGCGGACAAGCAAACCTGCCCGAGGGACACGCCACGATGGGCGACAAGATCATTGGCAAGGTAGAAAAGGCGAGTGTCTCCAGCGAGAACCCACTCGAGCCATCTCATTTCTTTGGGCAGGTGGTTGGCAAGTACATGCATAATCCCGAGATGCACGAAAAGGGAGCGCTTCGCGAGACGGGCGGCAAGGCTGCCGCAGAGGGTCGTGCACGTGCTGCACATGACTAGAGACTGGCGATATCGAGGTTTGATGTGCATAACTGTACGATTATTGGTGTGACGTTGGACATTGGACGATTCATTGAATGCATTTCGTTGTACTAGTAGTAATCATTGGCTGGTCAAGCGAGACAACATACTGAAAGACATTGGAAACGAACCATCGGAACACGTTGGATTTTTTGTCTTGTCTTTCACCCAGGTCGGCAGCATCGTCGTGAGTTCATTCCCGCCATTACCCGCGACCAGCGCAGATCCGGCTAGTAGCAAAGTGCAACAAGACATCGCCAAAGGTGACCATGACCCCCTGATGAAATCGACTCCAGTGAGGGTATCGTCGTAGCCTGGGTTGGCTTGCTGGACCGCGACAATGGGACTAACAGACGCTCAATAACCATTTGGGGATAAGCCCCTCATACGGTTCAACTCGGCCCAAGACAAAGAAACAAAGCGCTGTGAAACAAAGAACATACACAATGTATATGAATTACTACACGAGGCCGATTAAACAAATCAAAAAAACTACATCATAATCTTACTCGACACAAGATGCTCATACAACACTATATGAGTCCGATCCTACCCATTCACTGACCCTCGGGCTTCTTACTCTTGGTCGTGTTCGCCGTGAGACTCTTGTGGATAAACGGCAGGACACCTCCTCCAGCGATGGTGGCGCGCACGAGAATGTCCAGTTCCTCGTCCCCACGAATCGCCAGTTGCAAGTGCCGCGGCGTTATACGCTTGACCCGAAGATCTTTTGATGCATTGCCTAGATCACCACACCCACGTCAACCCGCAACTCAAAGGCGACACACGTATCCGACGGACCTGCTAGCTCGAGCACCTCCGCCGTGAGGTACTCTAGAATCGCACTCGTATACACGGCAGCTTTGGCGCCGATCCGCACATTGTGCTGTGTGCGTTGTTTTAGATAACGATGGATACGACCGACAGGGAACTAGCAGACACAAGTCAGTCGCGCGACCCCAAAAAAGTGGACGAAATCGAAACAAAGACATGCCTGAAGGCCGGCTTTTTGGCTACGCGTTTGTATCGTGCGAGGACCTGTCGGCGCGCCAGATCCAGCAGCGGCACCCTGATCGAGCGCACCTGTCTTTGATTTTCCGCCGGTCGCTTTGGGAGGCATGGTAAAAGGGATGATGACCGTAAGAAGGAAAGGCGCGTCTTGCTTTAGGGTCGGCGCTTCGTGTTGTTGATTGCGACGCGTACCATCACGTGACACTGGCGTTATCTTATCAGTTATCAGTTATCAACGACGCCATCAGACGCTCAAACGTGTTTCAGAATCAGCCACGATGACCGTCTGTCCCCGAGCAGAACAGTAGGTTACTTTTCTCCGTACGCCAACTTCCAACAAGTACAATAACAAAATGGAAAAGGACGATTGACAACGGTGCACCCAAGTAACAGGTATCACCCAAATCAACACGCTTCGCATTGGGTCCCGACTACGCAGTGCCTGGATGTCATACTTAGCCGAAAATGTGGACGAAAAAGGACCCGTTCTGACTTGCCTCGGATTCGCAACTTGTGCATGCCATCCAACAATTGATCCATCCCATCGCGCACAACCCTGAACCTCAATATCCCACATTTCTCGCTCTCCACATGCTGGCACAACCCACTGATGGCCTTGAACCTCATACGACAACTCGAAAGAGGGCATTGGAATGCCTTCTCCTGGTGCCTCGGGCTCGCAAGATGACTGTCGAGCGCGTCGCGTGTCCTGAACGTGTTGTGGCAGAGCACACACTCCCAGGCTTCGATGGATTCATTCCACGACTGCTCCGTCGCGATATATTTGATAGTTTTACCGCCATTGGTGAGCAGTCGCGACGGGACGGTGACCACGTTGTGGCGATCGTGTGCACGGATCCATCGGTTGATCTTGTCTCGGTCAACGCCCGACTCGCATCTCCCACTTTCGAGATGAAGTATCATGGCTGATTTACTGACAAAGTACTGCGTGCAACCACGGCGTTGGAATGCACACGGCACGTCCTTGGGCTGGTGCACGCTCGACTTCAGGTGCTGCGAAACACATCAACCAACTGAGAGGGCCATACAACTCGAATCACGCACCGTACGCAAGTTGCTCTCCGAGTTGAACACTCTCTGGCACTCGACGCAGTAGGGGTGGCACTCTAGATTGTGATCGTGCAAACAATCCTCGTCCTCAAAGAGCAGGCGACATCGCCCGCAGTAGTCATGTTCGTCGACATAATGCTCCACCAGCTCATCGTCATCGTCAAAGTGTTCGTCACATTCGCAGCAATAGTGATGCTTGGAGCTGTGGGTCCAGTGTTGCTTGCGATCGAACCAGCACTTGAAGTCTCTATCGCAGGCAACGCAGTAGTTGTGGGAAGAAGAGTTTAGCATGTGCTGGAGGTACGAGGACCAGAGTTTAAAGTCGCGATCGCAGTCATCGCAGTGGTGCATCTTGGTGCGCGACAAGATCAAAGACGGGCGATAAACTTTATAAATACCTGGTATCCGGGGTCCTACACGCGTCCACATATCATGTGACCATACAGATTATATCTATTCATCTCCCATCTCTTCTTCCCAGTGGTCCCTGACATTCTGAATACATTGTGAGCACCTAAACTTGAAAAAAGAGACGAAAAAACGTACATCATTCACTTCAAAATCGCTCTCGGAGAGCACTCGTCCATCGACAAGCATCCCCATGTGCGTCGCCACAAACTGCACGCCCTTCCTGCGCAAGCCGATCAAGATCTTGATCGAATCCATCGGTGAGGTGTGAAACGTGTGCATACTTCCCGACCAACTCCTCAGGATCCTCTCCAGCGGTCGATCACTCGGCGCAATAGACCCATCGCTCCCAACCTCGACCTCCTCTTCCGGATCCGCTGCGCACACGCTGAGGAAACGACACAACCGGATGTACGTCTCGTAATTCTTTAGGTACAGCTGTCCAGCAAAGACGTTGAGCTGATCCATGAGAAGCGGCGGGGCAGTCCACCAAGTAGGGGGGACGCTGTATAGGGTGAGGTCGTCGCATGATTGCATCGCCTTGGTGACGCGTGGTGTGTACAGATGGAGGTGAACATATTTGCTCGATCTGATGTCTGGTAGCAAGCGATCGACTTCAAAGGGACTGAAAACGACGAGGACATCCTTGGAACCCTTGCTCCCAGAGACGATCCACTGAACAGGGCGCAAGTAATAGTCCACCTTTCCCGACGAATTAACAGTCTTCTCAAAATCCGTCGTTACTAGCACGGACGGACTCCAAACGTGCGCCTCCTTGGTGGCTGCAGAAGTCTTTTCGAGGGTCTGAAAAGGTGGACGGAAGGCTTTGGAATCTTTGGGAATGACACCAGTCCTTACAAAGGCAACAACGTCCGGGTGGAGCACATGAGTTGCTGGTGGTACCCTCGGAGGCCGTTCCATCTCTCGCTCGCGCTCAGCTTCATGTATGACCTCCCGCTCTTGTTCTTCGTCCATACTCACCTCGCGCATGGGAGACAAAGCTCCAGCTTCAAGCTCGGTGCAACGCCGACGAATGGCCGCATTGCCCAGGTCGACAGGGTTCGACGATTTGCGTGGCGCATAGAGATCTTCTAATTTTTTCGCCTCCGGTTGAAGCCATTTGGCGGATAGTTCGTCTACGCCAAGCATGCCTCTACTAAAGCTGGACCAGGCGTCGTATCGGGACGCATGGTTCATCCCTTGCTGTGCCCAGTGTGGCGCACGCTGTTGGATTTCATCACAAGTCTCACGTATCGCCCACTTCAGGATATCCATGGTACTAATATCGCTCGAGGGACTCTTGCCAGCCACCAAGCGAATACGTCTATCGACTTCGAAGGGGCCAAAAAACATGATGGAGTGACCCTGACCAAGCTTGCGCATCCGCATGCAACCTACGAGCGACAGACAGTAAGCACGGACCCCGTCTTACTTGAAGCTGTACTAGTACATACCCTGAGCCAATCGATCTTTGGTAACCCCAGGGCCCAGCGTAACAGCCGCGCGGAACCCGCTAGGAAAGTTGATGTCCGTGCCGCGCGTATGAGCATCATCGAGATAGACAACGCATTGGTCCAGCTGCTGCGCAAAAGGGGACGATAACAAGAGTTGTGTACCTCCATCCCGCGTGAGCACCGTCAACTCATCGTCCTCGCTGAAATAGATGGCCGCAGATGAGTTGGGGCTGACGGCCAGCCACGCCTCAGCAAGCTCGCGGTTTTGGAGATCTAGCATCTGGGCACCAACATCCAATAGGACATGGATCGCGGGTTTCTGCGCAGCCAAGACGTCAAGGAACTCGCGAGCAGTTCGCCGCCGCGTCCCACCAGGGTAGGTGGTGCACATGTAATGGTTGTTCTCTGGTTGAAGCAGGTATGCTAAAACCTTGGCATTGGTCCCGCGCTGATGGACAGGATCGTGCTGTGTGATGTCTAGAGGTAATAAATATTGACCGTCGTTGGTACCAGAAAAGCCTGGTGTATCGTTTAGCAGATACAGCTGCGCAAATATGTTACGACTCACCTGTCAGCAAGCGATCACGTTTTTCTGCCAAATCCCAACCCGAACATGACAGCTTCAGAGGAAACTCCTTTGCCTCCCTCGGAAATACGATTCTCGACAAGTAGAAATCAATCGTTGCCTTGTTCCGAGAAAACAAAGGGAGCAAATGATTCCGCCATTGTTCGGACGACTTGACGTTGATTCCGCTCAATGCCTTCAAGTCATCGGGCACAGCGGAGCACTCTCGAACCCAGAGGTCGTAATCTACAGTTGGGTCATCTTGTTTGAGCAAGATTTCAAACGATGCTTTCAGCTGCTCTTCGTCAAGGCCTCCATAGTAGTATGATAGGCATGTCAGGATGATGGCCACGTCGGGGTGCCCGAATTCGGCTCTTTGTGCTGGGACATCCTTGGCCCTGTAGGGAACTGCTAGCATAGTACGCGGTGGAGCGAGACCATAGTCTACTCGCCACCGGCGGTCTCTGAAAGCAAACAACAGAATCCCAGTCGCCAAAAGGCCGCGCAGAAGTAGTAGTCCGCTCCACAGAGGGGACCCCAGAGCGTACTCCTTCACTAATTGCAATCTTCTGTGGGTAATGCGCTCGTACAAAATGAAACTTCGTATCGCGTCCTTGACGTCCGGGTGGAGTTGTCCAAAGCTAATGTCTGGGAGATCACCATCCATGATGTATTGTACGATCCGTGAAATCAACTTTTGACCAGCGTTCTCGTGCAAGATACGGAGGTGGGGAAACGATCCAGGTGGACCACGCTCGCACTCTACTCCGAGCGGGAAGCTCCTTCGGAGGGAAGGTGCGCATTTGTTCACGAGGCCTAGAATTTGCTGAGTGGTTGTCCATCGTTCGGGGAACCCTTCCATATGCCGCTGAAGACCAATGGTATACACCAATTCGTAGCGAACGTGAAGGATCTCGTCACTCTCATCCAAGATGTCTCGCGAACGAGAATGGAGCCACCGCTCAAGGTCCAATAATAGGGCTGGTCCCTCCTCACCCTTTACCCGAGACAGCTGTTTCTCCACGGTGACCAACTTGAGGGACAAAACATGTTCGGGTTGGACGACTAGAATCCCATGATTGCGCATGCACTCCTCCATTATTTCACGAAGGGTGACGATTTGTTCCGGATTGGCCTTGACGGAACGAGAGAAGGGGAGGAAATATATTCGCCTGTTGGCGAGCCCACCAAGGCGATCCACGAGAAGTTGAAACATCTGTGACGTCAATGCCTTTGGAACGATGACCCGGACGACTTGGTCACCATCGGCGAGAGCAGCGGCGGAAATGGGAACGATCACGGATGATTTCCCTTCGCCCATATTGAGCTGCATGGCCGTATTTCTGCCAGAACGTGGTGATATCATTTCGTTGGCGACGTCTACCTGAACCGGACGAATCAAAAAGTTGCCTTGGAGCTGGAGGTACGAGATTAGAAGACGAACATATGACACGGGAAACTCACTTGAATCAATAACCAATCCGGATGCTCTTCGGCAGCCCATCCGTCGCATCCCTCGTTCTCCAGTTCCCTACGAAACTCTTCATGGCGATCGTCTAGCTGCAATCGAAGCAGTCTTCGAGCTCGCTGAAGCTCGAGCAAAAGCAAGGCCAACCGAATAAGGGATTTCTTCCAACCATTGGAGAGTACGACCAGCGAGTTGGATGCGAGCAGCCGAAAAAGAGTGTGTGCAGTAACACGTGGCCATTGACCGGACAGTCTGAGAGATCGTTCGCTATTACTTCTCGGGCCTAGACTCTGCCGGAGGTAGTCTAGGGCTTGCACGTATCTCGTTTTGCAATGAGAATAGTGTGCCGTGAGAACCTCGGTAGTGGGTCCCTTCGTTGTTCCACGTGCCGCCAAGGGTATCTCTGTCCCAAGGCTCCTCGCACTGGTGCGAAGTGCTGAGGCATAGCGCAAGTGAAATGGATTCGTTGCATCCGCCACAACTACATCGATTAGTTGGTTCAAGGAGGAAGCACTGGGAATCGGGGTATTCGAAACTTTGGCAGCATATTGAGGTAAATTTCCATGTGCTCGCAACGATGGTACAGGTCTTACTAATAATAATTGGTTCATCGAGAGCGACCAAGAGATACGAGAAGGGATGTTTTCCGAGGGAAGAAATGAGTATTGAAGGTTAAGGGCCGGAACGGCCTGGGAGGGTATGCCCTTCAGAATCTTCTGCACACGAGTGAGGTGCTCCCTGAGTTGCACGTTTCGATAACATCTTAAAAAGAGGCTCTGGACGTTGGATGTCAGATTCTCTACATCATACCGATCACGGTCGAGTAAACACTGTGAAGTCTCCCATGGCCAAGTGTCAAGTAGCCGCTGAACTGTCGCATCAGCATCCGAGTCTCGTCTGCTGCTGTACAGTTTTAGTTGGCGTCTTCGCAAGTCGTTGAAACTCTCGCCAGGTTTTGCAAGTTCCGTGCTTTCAGGGCTGCGCTCGAAGGGGTAGACGCAATTGGAGATATAGTCGTGTAAGACAGTCGGGGAGGGACGATACCCCTCTGAGAGATGGTATAAGTCATAGTCCGGTGGGTCCTCCAGACAGAACTGTGGCTCCGTCGCGAAGGCGACGAACGCAGGAACGAGTTCGCTAGTTTGTGGCGTTGCGTACGCCATAGCAGGAAGAGTGAAGAGCAGTTGACACCATTTTCCTTCACCCTTCCGTAAGAGATTGTATGCCTCGAGCCATATTGACGCGAGATCAGGATTTAACCACGAGCGATCGTATTGGAACGACAAGGGAGCGGTCCCATGCACAACGCTCTCGTTCCATGATTTCATCAAGCGATTGATGCACTTTGAGGCTACCGAATTAGTAGCCCGGTGGCGGACAGTGATTGCCGCCGTATATGCGCGATGTTCTCCCGTGGCAGAGTCTATTACATCTCTAGCCCGGTATCTAACATCGAAATCTCCAGGCCAGAAAAGCTCCGAAGAAGATTCGGCCGGAAGTAGACATGCTGCTCGCAGCGCGCTGCGCTTTAGTAGGTGGTCCTCTCGGGACGGGAAGGATTGGAATAGATCTGTGGGACTGTCATGGAATGATTGAACTCTTTCGTAGTGCTCCTTGATCCCGGTGGCAACAATGTATAATTCGTGATGTTGAGCGTTGGCAGGGAGATCGAGCCACTCTACCTGCTGCATGCATCTGAGCTGTTCTGGGTACCAACTGCGCGACGGACACATGGATGCGATCAATCCCAGGAGCTCCGCATCGCGGGGACTGAACCTCATGATCGACCAACAATTGGGTGAGCGGAGTAGAGATAGCGCTTCCTCTGTGCCAGATCTACTCGTCAGAGGGTCGGTGCTACACCCGCCGGTCAGAGCGTGTAGGTAAGCACAATAGAGCTTGTTTGTCAAACTGACATTCCCAGCCAGGCAGCCTAAGTCAGTATCGACCTTGTAGGCCTGGTAAGTCATTCGGGGGGGACCCTGAGTATCGATTTCTACGCGGACATGGTGGTCATCCAATTCGAACGAAACGTCGCCTTCTGGGATGAGGACACATCGAGGAATGAATTCAGCGGCATCAACATCTCCTGATTTTGGCCGAAGAACCAGTTGATTGACCAAGCCGAACATCGTCCCGATAGACTGGTTTTTGTCATAGACCATGTCCCGTATGTTATGGGACTGAAGGTCCCCATCCTCATCAACGTAAAAGGACAGACCATAGCGGGGCAAGCAAACAGACAGTTGCAATGCAGGCAAAGGCTGGTCTTGATCTTTCGGAGCCAAGCTGACAAGAAGATTTTGTGGGGTGTCGAGCGGTTCCAAGAGGCTGGACACCATGGCCCAAGATTGGCTACGAATGTCGATGAGGAGTTCGCGGCCCCTGTGCATGTGATACCGCCCAGGTGTACAATTGATCCTCCAGTTATCCGACGAGCTCTCCCAAAGCTTGTCGAGAGGTCGTATCTCCAAAATGGGCGTGGCCTCGGAAACGTTTAGCCAATGAGCGTGTCCACTGATCAGCACCGCCGGTAAGTCTCCCGTGAACTTTTCTGGGGGGATGAGCCGGGAAGTTGTGGACCCGGATACGGTTTCTATTACGAGGTTATCGTTCCTGAGGGAAAAGTACACCTGGACATGCTATGTTGGTACCTACACAAGCCATAATCCCAAGAGCGCTCACCCGGTGATTGGAAATCATGTCCCGTGCCAAGAAATCCATTCCTGGACGATCAGCGGGAGAGACATTAAGCACCCGCTGCACAGACGATCAGGTTCTGTCACGATGGAAACAGTAATTCCTACCGTTCCAAAAATATGAATGTACAGTGGGTGTCGCATAATTGCATGTGGCAAGCGACCCAGTGGCTTTCCATCCACTAAAAGCGACCCATCAAGCAAGTTGAAATGAACAGTCTGGGAACATTGGTTCGCAGTCGGAGCAGTTTTGCATGTGATCCAGCGTGAATCTGGGTATTGCAAAGGACACCACTTCGACCCAGGGCGGTAGAGAGGCCAGGCTTTGCGAACCGCAAGGTCAATGCCACGATTGCCAGCGTGGGTTCGGATAGTGTAGCTTAGGACAGTCTCGAGGGCCAGGGAGAGACGACGATCCCTTTCAAGGAGTAGTTGTGAATGCATGGAGAGGGAAGTAACCTTGCCAGGGGTGTTGTCATGGATGAATATGGCACAAGACAGCAGGACCTTGACATCGTCATCGGAACAGAGAAGCTCTTGGAGCATCGCAGGATCAACGTTGAACGTGCTTCGACAAATAGCCGCAGTGTCTCGCAAGAGTCCACGAACCTCCTCGTCTTCAGACGTTCCTATAAGTTTACTCGATAGGTCTATTACCCACGAGAACACCCTCTCACGGACAACGCGGAGAAGCTCGAAAGCTTTCTGCGAGACGGTCTGATCTGGATTGGACGCAAGAAGGCGAGAGAGTAAAAAGGAAATAGTGTCCATCGTCACTCCTTCGAGCCAGTTGGCTTTAACATCCCCCAAAACCTTTTCGAGCTCTGCTATGAGAGCCATCCCAAAGGACGGTTGACAAATCTCCTGATGCCACACCCATCCCGAATTCGTGAGCGGTCCAGCCTGAGAGACGGCCTGAGCTATGAGGAAGTGTACTTCGGGGCGGCGAAATGTCAGCGATCGGCTCCGCAGCTCTCGTAAGACGTTGAGCCACTGCAGTGAACCGCCACAGCGCAAGTGTCCAAACGCCACAAATTCATGCAGGGATATATCTTTGTTGCAATCGATCTGGTTTGCCAAGACTTCGTTCGACATGTGGGAAGTCGTATCAAGGTATTGCTGAAGATTTTGATATGGACCACTCTGAAGCTGGTAAGTACAGTACCCGCTGATATTGGTACGACCCAACGCCTCCGAGACAGGAATGCGAGCTTGGCTGTCGAAACCGTCAAACTTGAGTCCGTTGTTGACACAGACCCGTTTCTGCGCGGCAGGGATGGACACTTTGCCATAATGTGTGACGACAAATGGTTTTGTATCGGAGCCAAGGGTGATCCGTGATCTCGGATGCTCGATGAGATATGGTCGCAATGCACCGTAACGATCGAGTTTGATGTAAGGATCTTTTGGCTTTAGAGAGGGCGAACAAAGATCAACTAGAAGATGAAATGTAGCATTGCGCCACATATTGAAAGAAGTGGGACAACCCAGCTCGAAGACGACAGTTTCAGCACGGATTTGCTCAGCGGGCAAAGGCCACTCGTAAATAGCGATTTCCATTCTGTTGAGTTTTTTCTCAAGTCGACATTTCGTACATTTCTTCGGGTGGAATTCTCGGCCATCTTGAGTAACAGCGGAAGAGTGGTCAGTATTGATGCACTTTTGCTTGAGGTCGGCGTGATGAGCGTTAGCTCGCTCGAGCTCGGCAGATTTCTTCTCGACATCTCGCTGCGCAGCGACTTCTATTTGACCCTTGAGCTGTTGAAGACTAACGGACCCCCTGTGATAACGAACAGCGAACGTGTCTGCAGTCACTATCGGGGAAAACACAGACCATCCGCGTTTGGATTCCGTATGGCGACGAGAAAGGTAGTCGTGAGCGAGCCGGAGACGAGCAAGGCTGGGTCCCTTGCGGAGTAACAACTCCTCAAGAAGATTGGTCGGCACCTCCGGAGAATACTCTGCCAGCATCGGTATGTCCCTGATAGCCATCTTATCAAGCGCAATCCAAAGCTCAATCGTGGTTAACAGCATGATTGATAGCAGCTCTGGGTTGTTTCCATACGTCTTCAGCGCGTTCGTCGAGTATCTGTTCGCCAGAAGCTCCAGCTCCACGCAAGCTGCTTCATTATCCTTCACCCTATCAACCCACCCATCAATTCCTTCCTGAACTGCCCACTCCACATCGTACAGCGTCACGTGCGGCTCGCTACGATATCTCTCCTCAAAGAATGCCCCATCAGAAGAAAGAAAGTCATCCAGTCCGCCTCGACGATGAAGTTCCGGAGTAAACTGGGTGTCGAGAGCATCAATATGGTGATTAACGAGACAGCTGCGAAGATAATCCTTGCTACATAAGAGTGAAAGCCGGATGTCTTCGCTTAGATTCAGCTCTGACGGGGACCACAGCGGAGACACTCGTTGGGCAGCCTGTATCTGTGTCCATCTCTTCTCCAGCGTCGACCGGATTGAGGTACATGTATCAAGTACAATCTGCGAGAGCCAACCTGGCACAGAAGCACCAAGCTTGTGCAATCGCCGGCTGATCTTTGCTGACATGAATTGGAGGCAATCGTTTGAAAGGCTGGTAGAAACTTTTTCCTTCCCAAGGCAACACAGGAAGAATAGCATGAACTGTTTGTACGCAATACGTCCAAGAGGAGACCAATCCAACGTCGTCTGAAGGACAACTCGAATAAGAAGCCACAGCGATGAACGTCGCCACGGCAACTTCGAGTTGTTCCAAACGACATCGTCTCCTACACGCTTGCTGATCCGAACGATGTCAGCGGGGCGGCCAACACTTCGCAAGATGCCGGTCAGCAGTTCAGTGATGTATCGCGGATGAGTCGTGTCCCGGGTTTCAAGGATGGTGGAGTGTGCCTTTTGAGTTGTGGCAGCAGCATCTGGAAGAATGTCGTCGTTCATGTGTACGAGGAAATTTATCAGTTCGGAGAGAAAGTTCCCATCATGAAACAGGTCGTTTGGGATTGCGATAGCTGGCCCAGGGTATGAGCAGATGAGTTTTCCCTGTGTCGTCATCACATTTTCTGCCTTCGGAGACACTTCGAAGGACTCGAAGATGGTGGCATCCCTTTGCTTCCTAAAGACAACCGCCACATTTTGGGCCCGAATAAGATATGCGAGGATATCTACACTTCATGAATTCCTAGTATGATAGCATGCGAGCTAAATGACTCACCGCCTGCCTTCATGCCCGTGAACTGAGAAACTGTTTGAGACCTGTCCAGGTGCTGGAACTGAATAACGGCCCGCAGATTGTCAAGCATTCGCGGAATTTTCTGCCAGTGTGACATATTGGCTTGGTCAATGTAGACGCCGTACCGATGGGCAACCATGGTGATTGCTCCAACCAGAGAGCAATCATGTCTGACAGCGTGGTCATTGCCGTGCGGGAGTTTGGGAGGACAAAATACATGGTTGACGAGATATGAGAGCGTAAAACTGTCTTCTGAATCAAGGACAGAGTTGGACATCAGAAAAACGGAGAGGATTGTGGATAAGCTGAATTAAACTGTGAGGCGTCAAGGGAAAAGAAAGAGGCAGCACGCACTTACACGACTATTCCTATACTGCGGGTGAGGAAATTATCCCAAATTTGACAATCTGAGTCCAAACAGCACAGGATGGCCCCACACTGTTATCAAAGGCGTGGCTCGAGTCCCGAAGCCGGTACGGATATTGAATGAGCCTTCGGCCCTTGTGCGGACCATCCAGGGCGATTGTAGCATTAGGCCCTTCAGGCAACGCAATACTATGAGATTTGGATGCAAGGTAATACTCAATGGACAGCGTACCTTCCCATCAAACATAACTCCAAGTCGATCGAAATACTAGTACTTTAACAACTTCTTCGTGCAACTTTGAAGTTCGTAATGAACTTGTACCAGTGAGGCCGAGATCAGCAATGATTTTTGGCTTGACAGGATTGGTGACCGCCGCGGGCTGATGAATGGCGATACCACCGTACTAGAGTTGGTAGACACAATCACGGTTCAAACGAGAAAAATTTTGTACACGTAGTAAGGCTCGAGTGAGGCCCGACTCCGAATCGGAGCTGGTTAAGTAACTTGATTGTGTAATCAGTCCGGGCCACGATCAATCCGAATAACTTGATTTCGCAACAACTTAGATCTACTAGTTTCGTTACACTCCCGAAATGATCATCGCCATGGATTCAGTACTACCCTAGTAATCGCTTTGCAACCCGTGTTCTTCAGCGAGATCTTGGATGATAATCTACAGAACAACATGATCATGTCAAGGCCACCAGCATCGGAACTCCGGTTAGTCGCGACAATAAAGCCAGGGCAAGATGAAACGTACATCTGAGTCAAAACCGTCGAAGTCGCCTTCAGAAAGCAACTTTCCGTCAAGAACTTTTCCCATGTGCGTCAACGCAAAGCACATGCCTTTCCTCCGAAGTCCCATCAAGGTCCTCAGGGAAAGCAGCGGCGCAAACTGGAACGTGTCTGTGCTTTGCAAGTGCCTTGGTCTACTCTTCGGCGGGATGAATCCATTGGACCCAACGTCGACACCTTCAAGTTCGCCTTCCAGGTCCCTTGTATACACGCAAAGGAAGCGGCACAACCGGATGTATGTCTCATAATCTTTTAGGTACAACTGCCCAGCGAACACGTTCAGCTGATCCATAAGAGGATACGGGGCAGTCCACCCGGTGGGGATGCTGGGAGTGCTGTATAGGGTAAGGCAGTCGCATGGCTTCATGGACCTGGTGACGCGGGGTGTGTACAGATGGAGGTGAACATTGCTGCTTGATCTGATATTTGGAATCAAGTAGTTGGCCTCGTGAGGGCTTAAAACGACGAGTGCGTCTTTGTTGGCCATTCTCCCAGAAACTATCCACTGGACAGGGCGCAAGTAATCATCGATCTTTGACTCAGATGATGATTTGATGGTCCGCTGAAAGTCTGTCGTTGTTAACACAAATGGACTCCAAACGTGTGCCTCTTCGGTTGCCGCGGACGTGGTATGCAGCGTGTTGAATGCCGGACTGAAAGCTTTGGAGTTCGTAGGAACAATGCCCGTCTTTACAAAGGTAGCAACATCAGCGTGGATCGAATGAGGCGCTGGTGATGCTCTCTGGGGGCGTTCCGCTTGTCGTTCACGTTCAGCTTCATGAAGGACCTCGCGCTCTTGCTCCTCATCCATGCTCACATCGCGGAGTGATAGAATCCCTAGTTCTTTACAGCGCTGACGAATCTTCGGAGCGACTGATTTAGTGATATTCTGACTGATTTGCGGTCCATAAAGATCCTCCAAACTCTTGGCTTCCGGCCGGAGCCACTTATCTGATAAATCTCCCAGGGTCAACTGGTGTTGACAAAAGCTAGACCATGCGGCGAATCGGGAAGTATGGTCCGTCCCTTGTAGTGCCCAGTGAGGTGCCCGCTGTTGAATGTCGTCACATGTCTCACGTATTGCCCAGTGTAGGATATCCATGGTATTAATATTGTCCTCAGGGACTTTGCCGGCCAGGGATCGGATACGCCGATCGATCTCGAAAGGTGCAAAGAACATGATAGAGTGACCATGACCGAGCTTGCGCATTCGCATGCAACCTGAAAAGAGAAATATTAATTTGCGAATCGAAATGGCGTCAACCACACGCACCTTGTGCCAAACGATCTTTGGTGACTTTGGGACCCAGCGTGACCGCAGCGCGAAATTCATTAGGAAACTTGATGTCAGTACCACGCGTATGAGCATCATCGAGGTATATAACGCATTGATCCAGTTGCTGCGCGAAGGGTGACAGCTCCAAAAGTCGAGTGCTCCCATCTCGGGAAAGCACTGTCAATTCATCATCTTCATTGAAATAGATAGCGGCAGAGGCATCTTGGTTGATGTCTAGCCATGCTTCTGCTAGCTGACCATTTTCAAGATCGAGCATCTGGGCGCCAACATCCAATAGGACCCGAATCTCCGGCTTCTGCCCAAGCAGGATTCGGAGGAATTCTTGTGTAGTTCGGCGGTCTCCACTCTCAGGGTTCATACACATGTAGAAGTTGTTCTCCTGCTGTAATAGATATGATAGGACTTTCGCATTGGTTCCTCGCTGATGATCGGGGTCGCGTTGAGTGATGTCGAGAGGTAGTAGGTATTGACCATCATTGGTCCCCGAAAAGCCTGGCACTCCATTCAGCGAGGGTAACTACACAAATACTTCGTCACTCACCAGTAAGCAGACGTTCGCGCTTCTCTGCCAAATCCCAACCCGAGCACGATAACTTCGAAGGAAATTCTTTAGCTTCCTTTGGGAAGACAACTCTCGAAAGGTAGAAATCGATTGTCGCCTTATTCCGGGAGAATAATGGAAAGAGATGGTTCCGCCACTGTTCAGAAGACTTGATGTTGATTCCGTTCAGCGTCTGAAAGGCTTTCGGCACAGAAGAGGACTCCCAAACCCAGAGATCATAATCCATGGATGGGTCGTCCTGCTTGAGCAAAATTTCGAATGATGCCCTTAGCTGCTCTTCGTCAAGACCACCATAGTAGTATGATAGGCAAGTAAGGATGATGGCCACATCGGGGTGTCCGAACTCGGCTCTTTGTGCTGGGACGTCTTTTGCTCTGTAGGGAACTGCAAGCATGGTGCGCGGTGGGGCGAGACCGTAGTCTACCCGCCATCGACGTTCTCTCAAAGCGAACAACAGGATTCCGGTGGCCAAGAGACCACGGAGAAGCAGTAGGCCACCCAATAGAGTGGATCCCTGAGAGTAGGCTTGAACCAATTGGACTTTTTCGGGAGGGGCAGCCTCGAATGATATGAAGTTTCGAATCGCGTCCTTGAGCTCCGAGCGAAGGTGGGCAATGCTGAAGCTCGGAAGGTGACCATCCATGATGTCCTTCAGTATGTACGAGATCAACGTTTGACCAGCGTCTGCGCCAGTGTGCAAGATGCGAAGGTATGGGAACGACCCAGATTGATCTGGATTGCACTCATACTCGACCTCGAGGGGGAAGAGTTCTCGAAGAGACGATGCATGTTTTTTCACGAGGCTAAGAATTTGCTGGGTGGTGGTCCACCTCTCAGGGAAACCCTCGATGTGTCGCTGATCGCCGATGGTGTACACAAGTTGATACCGAACATGGAGGATTTCGTCGCTTTCGTCCAGAATATCTCGGGAACGAGAATGAAGCCATCGTTGTAAGTCCAGTAATGGAGGTCCTACTTGAGTGTCTTCTGTCTCGGGCAACTGTTTCTCTATGCTCACGAGCTTGAGCGACAAAATGTGCTCTGGTTGGACGAGCAAAATTCCACGTTCCCTCATGCATTCTTCCATAATGTCGCGGAGGGCAGCTGCTTTTTGGCAGTCGACCTCGAGGGAGCGAGAGAATGGGACGAAATATATTCGCCTGTTGGTAAGCCTTCCGAGACGGTCCACGAGAAGGCGAAACATCTGTGCAGTTAGCGCCTTCGGAACAATGACCCGGACGAGTTGATCGCCGTTAGCAAGAACGACGACGACGACAGGAACGATGACGGATGACTTTCCCTCTCCCATGTTGAGTTGCATGGCGGTGCTGTCGCCTGAGCATGGTGATATCATTTCGTGTCCGACCTCGGCCTGAACACGACGAACTAAAAAGTTGCTTTGTAGCTGGTAGGGAACGGTGTGTAGCATTAGTAAAACATACTTTTATGTTTTAGACAACATACCTGAACTAGTAACCAGTCTGGATGCATTTCGGCATCCCAACCGTCGTACCCCTCGTTCTGTAGTTCCTTGTGAACCTCCTCATAGTGATTATCTAGGTGTAATCGGAGCAGTCTTCGGGACCGCTGAAGCTCGAGCATGAGCAAGGCTAGCTTTACGAGACATGCTTTCCAATCCTCAGAGAGCTTGATCGGCGAGTTGGAGGCAAGGAATTGAAGCAGCTTCTGTGGGGTCAAGCATGGCCACTGACCGGATTTCTCCGTAGCTTGTTCACTCAGGCTCTTCGGTCCAAGATGGTGCTGGAGACCACGGATGGCCTCGATGCATCTTTTTCTGCAAAGAACATAGTAGGCCGCAAGCGTGTCGATATCAGGTAACTCGTTCGCCGCACGTGACATTTCATTCCCAAGGCAATCTGCGCTTGCGCAGAGGGCCCGGACATAGCGATATTGAAAGCGATTTATGGCGCTCGCTTCGGCAGTAGCAAGGAGTTGATATAACGAACTTGAAGTAGAGCTGGAAAATGAGGTAGTTCCAGCGCTGACGGTGGCGTATCGAGGCAATTTGTCGCATGTTGGCAACAATGACCCATGTCTAGAGAACAGCTGATTCACTGTGAGCAACCAGGGGGGATAAGATGGAACACTTTGGGACGGATCAAGGGTGTATCGAAGAGTGGGAGTCGCGCAAGTGGGTAAGTTGTGCAGAATCGTCTGGACACGGGTGAGATGCTCTTTTAACTTCAAATTGTGATAGCGGCTAGAGAAGTAGCTTTGAACTTTTGAAGTGAAAGACGTCACGTTGTATAGATCGTGGCTGAGCGAGCATCCTGGAGGAGTCTCGCAAGGCCAAGCTCCCAACATTTGGTCGGCTATTGCATCGGAGTCCGAGTCAACTCTGCTGTCGTACATTCTCTTCTGTTGTTGTCTCAAGTCACGGAGACTTTCATTGTATCTCGCGGATTCGGAGCTTTCGGGGCTTTGTTCAAAGGAGTAGGCGGAATCGGAAACGTACTGACGCAAGACGGGTTTGGAAGGTTGATATTTGTCTGAAATATAATAGGAATCATATGGCGGTGGATTCTCGGAACGGAAATTCAGTGGGTGAGCAAAGGCTACTAACACCGGCACGAGATCACTGAGTGCCGGTGAAGCATATGCCATAGCCGGTAGCGAGAATAGCAGCTGGAACCACTTTCCTTCGTTGCTTCCTCGCAGGAGATTGTATGCCTTGAGCCATATCAGTGGAAGGTCGGGAGCCAGCCACGACCTGTCGTATTGAAGAGACAAGGTGGCGTCCCCAGAGATGCTCCCCTCCCATAATTCCATCATGCTCAGTATGTCTTTTGTGATTGTTGCGTCGGCAGTTTGGTGGTAAACAGTGGCGGCTGCTGTATAGGCACGATACTCCCCGGAGTTGGCGTGCGCTACTATTAGGTCTCTGGCCTGGTACTGTAAATCCCCCAGATTCGGCAAACCAGCAGATGACCGTCGAGAAAAGTCGGACGGAAATAAATACGCGGCTCGTTGCGCACTGCGCTCTAGCAGATGATTCTCCCGTGATGGGAACTCTTTGAACATGCCACGGTGATGCGATTGGGTCTCATTGAATGGCCGAAGTCTTTCATAGTGTGCCTTGATCGCTCTAGTGACGACGTACAAATCGCTATGTTGAGAATGTTCCGGGAGGTCAGACCAGTCCACCTTTTGCATACATCTGAGGTGTTCTGGGTACCATTTGCGGGATGGACACATGGATGCGATTAGACCCAGGAGCTCTGCTTCGTGGGGACTGAGCTTCATGACCGACCAGCAACAACCCGACCAGAGAAGAGACAGCGCTTCTTCTGTGCCTGACCGGCCCGTGAGCGGATCGTTCCCACAGCCACTTGTCAGAGCATGCAGGTAAGCACAACGTAGCCTATTTGTCAAGCTGACGGTTTCCAACCAGCCTAGGTCGGTATTGACTTTATAGGTCTGGTACGTAACCCGTCCCAGGCCAGGACGCTGCGTGTTGATTTTGACACTAACATGATGGCCAGCCTTGTGGAATGAAATGTCGCCGTCAGGGATGAGGACGCTCCGAGTAGCAAGTCCGGGAACATCGACACCTCTGATCTTCTGCCGAAGTACGAGTCGATTGACCAGACCGAAGAAAGTCCCAATACATTGGTTCTCATCGTATACCATATCCCGCATGTTGCAGGATTGAAGGTCCCCATCCTCATCAACGTGAAAGGATAGGCCGTAGCGAGGTAAAACAACGGAGAACTCCAATGCTAACGAGGGGTTGTCCGGGTCGGTTGGAGACACGGTGCAAAGAAGATTCTGCGGAGCATCGAGTGGCTTCAAGAGTTCTGACATCATGGCCCAAGATGGGCTTCGGATGTCGACGAGATGATCGGGGCCTTTATACATGCGATATTTTCCAGGAGCACAATCGATTCTCCAATTCTCCGACGATTCCTCCCAA
The DNA here is from genome assembly GCA_038094595.1 of Pulveroboletus aff. annulatus. Taxonomy (NCBI): domain Eukaryota; kingdom Fungi; phylum Basidiomycota; class Agaricomycetes; order Boletales; family Boletaceae; genus Pulveroboletus; species Pulveroboletus aff. annulatus. The sequence continues at coordinate 24,067 of JBBPTX010000300.1, forward strand.
ATGCTGGTGAGAGGGCGGATCTCCACAACACACGTGGACATATTTAACCAATGAGCATATCCTTCAGTCAACACCGAAGGTAAGTCTCCCTCCAATATTCCTTGGGGGATAAGCTCCATCCACAAATCACCAGCAATAGTTTGTTTTCGTTTTGCTCGTATCAGGAGATCCGACTCGTTGTTTCTAAGAGAAAAGTATACCTGAGGATGTATCGTGAGCCGATACACTATATCATTCCATGAAATGTACCCACTTGATGATCTGATATCAAACTCCTCGTCGAGTAATCCATCCCTGGGATATCTCCAGGTACTACATCTAGCACCTGCTGTAGAAGTCGTCAGCAATTGCACTACTTTGAGCGTGCTAAGACTCACGTCACCAAATATGAGGTTGTACAACGGATGCCGCATAATTTGGGACGGCAATCTGCCGAGTGACTTTCCATCCACTAAGAGCGACCCGTTAAGCAAGTTGTAATGCACTACTTGCGAGCGTTGACTCTCATTCGCTTCAGTGGTACATGAAACCCAGCGTGCATTCGGAGGTTGCAGCGGACTCCACTCCGACCCCGGACGGTAGGGAGGCCAAATGTTACAAACCGCAAGATTAATACCATGGTTACCGTGGTGAGTCCGGATAAGGCCACTCAGGACGGTCTCAAGCGCAAGGGAGAGACGTCGATCCCTTTCAAGGAGCAGCTGCGAATGCTCGGAGAGCGAGGAGACCTTGCTTGGTGTGTTGTCATGGATGAGTATGGCGCAAGACAGCAGAACCTTAACATCATCTGCGGAACAGAGGACCTCTTGGAACATCGCAGGATCAACGTTGAACGTGCTCCGACAAATGGTCGCAGCGTCTCGCAAGAGTCCACGAATCTCCTCGTCTTCAGATGTACCTGTGAGTTTACTCGATAGGTCTGTCACCCACGAGAACACCCTCCCACGGATGGCACGGAGAAGCTGAAGAGCTCTCTGCGAGATAGCCTGGCCGGGTTTCGACGCAAGAAGGCGAGAAAGTAAGAAGGAAATAGTGTCCATCGTCACTCCTTCGAGCCAGTTGGCACTCACATGCCCGAACAGGTTTTCGAGCTCTGCTATCAGTGCCATCCCAAAGGAGGGTTGACAAATCTCCTGATGCCACACCCATCTCGAATTCATGAGTGGTCCAACTTGAGAGATGGCCTGCATTATGAGTAAGTGTACTTCAGGACGGCGGAATGTTAGCGATCGGCTCCTCAGCTCCCGCAAGACATTGAGCCATTGAAGCAACCCGCCACTGCGCAAGTGTCCGAACGCCATGTATTCGTGCAGGGATGCATCTTTGTGACAATCGGTCTGGTTCGCCAAGACTTCGTTCGACGTGTGGGAGGTCGCATCGACGTATTTCTGCATCTTCCGGTATGGGCCGCATGGGAGTTCATACGTACAATAGTCTCTCACGTTGACATCACCTAGCGCACTTGAGGCAGGGATGTAAGCGTGGCTGTCGAAACCATAGTATGTCAGCCCGTTGTTGACACAGACGTATTGCTGGGTAGTGGGGATGGACATTGTGCGATAATGCGAAACTGTGTATGGCTTGGTATCAGAGCCAAGAGTAAGCCGCGATCGTGGGTGCTGCACCAAGTAAGGTCGGAGAGCATCATATTGGTGGAGTGTGATGTAAGGAAAATCCGGTTCAGAAGTTGGCAAACAAAGATCGACCAATAGATGAAACGTAGCACTCCGCCACATATTGAAAGACACAGGGCACTCCAGCTCGAAAACGACAGTCTCTGCATGGAGCTGCTCAGCAGGCAAAGGCCACTCGTGAACAGCTATCGTCATGCGCCGTAGCTCTTTCTCGAGTTGACACTTTCCGCAGCTCTTGGAGTGGTACGTGTTACCATGCCAATTCTCGTAGTAAGTATGTTCAAGTGCGTCAGCCTGTCGTTGCAGGTCAGCATGCTGGGCATTTTCTTTTTCGAGCTCAGCAATCTTTTTATGAACTTCGCGGTGCGCTGATTCCTCAATGCGAGCCTTGAGACGCTGAAGATGCGAGGAACTCCTGTAATAACGGACAGCAAATGTGTCTGCAGTGGCTGTCTGAGAAAACACAGACCACCCATTTCTGGATTCGGAGTGGCGTCGAGAGAGATATTTATGAGCGAGCCCGAGCCGATCAAGGCTAGGACCATTGCGCAGCAAGAGGCTTTCAAGAAGACCGGTCGGAACTTCCGGAGAGTAATCCGCCAGAATAGGTATTTTCCTGATGGCCATTTTGTCAAGCGCGACCCAAAGCTCGATTGTGGTCAACAACATGATCGACAAGAGTTCCGGATTGCCTTCGTATGTTTTCAGTGCGCTCGTTGAGTATTCGTCGAGCAAAAGCTCTAGCTGCACACAAGCAACTTCGCTATCTTTCGCTCGATCGTCAACCCACCCATCAATTCCTTCTTCGACCGCCCGCTCCACGTCGTACAGCGTCACGTGTGGTTCACTGCGATATCCATCCTTGAAGAATGTCCCATCGGAAGAAAGAAAATCATCGAGTCCGCCTCGACGGCGATGTTCTGGGCTGAATTGAGCGTTGAGAGCATTGGTGGGGCGGTTGTGGAGACGGTCGTGAAGATAATCTTTGCTGTTCAGCAGCGACAGTCGCGTGTCTTGGATCAAATCAAGCCCTGACGGGGTCCACGGCGGGGACACTCGTTGGGCAGCCTGTACCTGCATCCACCTGTCCTCCAGCGTCGACCGAAGTGAGGTACAAGTTTCAAGCACCATCTGTGAGAGCCAGCCCGGCGCAGAAGCACCAAGCTTCCGCAACCGCCTGCTGATCTTCGCCGACATGAACTGGAGGCGATCGTTTGAAAGGCTGGTTGAGATCTTTTCTTTCCCGAGACAACACAAGAAGAATAGCATGAACTGTTTATAAGCAGCACCTCCAAGAGGAGACTGGTTCAACGTCGTCTGGAGAACAACTCGAATAAGAAGCCACAGCGATGAACGTCGCCACGGCAACTTCGAGTTGTTCCAAACGACATCGTCTCCTACACGCTTGCTGATCCGAACGATGTCAGCGGGGCGGCCAACACTTCGCAAGATGCCGGTCAGCAGTTCAGTGATGTATCGCGGGTGGGTCGTGTCCCGGGTTTCAAGAATAGTGGAACGCGCTTTTCGAGTTGTTGGAGTAGCATCTGTCAAGATATCGTCGTTCATGTGGGCGAGAAAGTTCACGAGTTCTAAAAGAAAGTTCTGATCGTGAAACACATTGTTCGGGATCGCGATGGCTGGCCCCGGGTACGAGCAAACGAGCTTCCCCTGTGTCGTCATCACATTCTCCGTCTTCGGAGACACCTCAAAGGACTCGAAGACGGTGGCGTCTCCTCGCTTCCTGAAGACGACGGCCGCATTTTGGGCTCGAACAAGGTACGCGAGGACGTCTGCACTTCATAAATATCTTGGAGAGCGTGTGAGGCAAATAACTCACCTCCTACTCTCATGCGTTCAAGCTGAGAGAGGGTTTGGGGCCTGTCCAGGCTTTGAAACTGGACGACGACCCGCAGATTGTCGAGCAGTCGCGAGACACTGTCCCAGTGGGTCTGATCGACTTGGTCGACATGGGTGCCATACTGCTTGGCGCCAGCAGCGATTGCTCCAGCAAGAGAGCGATCATTTTTGATGCTATGGTCATCCCCATGGGGAAGTTTGAGAGGACAGAAAACATGAGTAATGATATACTCTAGTGAGGAGGGATCCCCGGGTTCGAGGACAGACTTTGACATTGTTGTAGATGAATGAAAACTATGAAGGTCGATTTTAGCGGCAAGATGATGAGGGTGAGAAGAAAGAGCAAACGTCTCAGGACGCATGCACCCTCTGCCTTTATATTCATCTGCCTGTGGCGAAGAATTGGCCCTAAATTTGAAGATCTGAGTCCAAAGAACACAGGAAGCTGGACCTACACTATTATTAATAGGGGATAAAGGGGCAAGGCGTAGTGGCTGAGGGTTCGCAGGTATCGTACCTCGTGAAAATTCCAATGTTATGGTTAAGACAAATATGAAATTTGGCATGGCCAGCCGATCAGTCGACGATAAGCAGGGCCATTGAATGTTGCAACAGCCGATAATCAACTAGTAGCATGACGACGTACGAACTTCATACTTTGATGCAAACTGCCAAGTATTCGACTTCTTTGTTGCCACCGCAATTGCCTCCATTGAATCCCTGGTATGTATGTAACAAGGCAACTGAGAGACTCTTTCAACGTCAGACAAACCCAAAGCTGAGCTATAAGGACCAGTACATACCTTAGGCTGGTGATAAAGTAGTCGATGATGTTATCCGGGTTCGGTAGTCCATTGTCAATTTTCGTTGAAGGTCCCCACCTGCTGGCAGCCTCACTGACAGTGCCGGTGGTAGCACTGTAAATTTGCATGAAACCTCAAGTTAAACTTTGAAGGAATCGGTCGATTCGCCAAGTTCGGAGTACTACGGGTGGGAATTTCAACGAATCGCCGCCACCGGTGCTAGTGAACGTTGACGAAACATGTGGACTTTGCCAGGAGATCATGACCCCGGGCCGTCGGAACTTCAGGCCCTTGAGTAATACTTTATCAAAGTCGTGAGCTCCAGGTCCGCTAACCTTCGAACAAACTGGTTTGCCAGGAAGTTCGCGACCAAATTCTCAACCGTATCAATAAGTACGTCAGGAACCAGCACTTCCGAGTCTGCAAGGTTTGGCCCACAGCTCTCTCAGGGATTATCAATGCGCCTCGTTGCACACCAAGAAGGCTTGGGACCCCCCAGGGACGATCTCCGAGAAAGTCAAACCTCTGGGTGATACTGCTTCTATGCTATGCGATATTGCGAGTAGAATATTTATTGCTGCGACTCGGAATAGAGGTACTCCTGGAGACCTTGCTATCGAAAACTGGCGTGTCGAAAGGGTGGAAAAGTAGTCTGGGCCGAGTATTCGTACCAGTCAAACTTCTGATTGTGTATTTCATGACCACGAGCTCGTAGTGCTCGTATAGTACACGTACTTCCTATGCGACGCTCAGCATGCATACATTGTCCGCTGTAGCCTATAGCACCTTTGTTGGAACTTCAAGTTGAAACGAGCTCGTTTAACTTCTCTCGCCGGTAGGAGTCTGTATCCCCCTTGAAGATAAGTAAGAGTTTGAACCAAGACGTTCTTCACACTCGTGTGTTGCGTAGTAACCAGTAGGATTTTTCTTTGGACATCCCGATGGACCTCGGAGCAGCGACAGCGCTGGATGAAGAAAACCGGGTTACTACTAAGTGGATCCCTTCAAGGGCTGGGTGGGTGCGTCGTCTGAATTGAGCTTCTCGGGGCACTTTGGGGACCGATTTCTTCGTTCGAGGAGGAAGGCCATGCAAAATCGAGACCTGGGCGAATAAGCCGTACAACTGGAACACGACAATGGTTCAGCTCATTCACCGTATCCATGGAGTACATTGTGTTTACGATCTTATTCGCGTTCGTGATGAAGTGCTGTGCAACCAGTGAATTGAGACCCCCAGTCGGCCTTATTCCGTCGCCACCACCGTCGGCGACACCAAAGATCAACGTTCAAAGAACCACGACGGCGACATCGTATTCTTGCTCGGCGTCTGGCCGACGGTAGTCACCCACGCTTGTACCATCGAACCACCGGTACTGCTACGTCCATGAGCATACGCGCACCACGCAAAGGCGAGAACTATGAACTCAGCGTCGATCTCAACAGCGAGTACCGCGATAAACGCAAAGATGCAATCAAGAGAGTCATTGCATCCATGACCGTCGGAAAAGGTGCGACCCTCCATCTCAGATGTCCACCACGAACCGCTCAGTATTGAACAGATGTCTCCGGTCTCTTTCCCGATGTTCTCAAAAACATGCAGACGGAGGATCTCGAGCAAAAGAAGCTGGTGTACCTCTATCTCATGAACTATGCAAAGACTCAGCCCGAGCTCGTCATACTGGCCGTGAATACGTTTGTCAAGGACTCTGAAGACCCCAATCCGCTCGTTCGCGCTCTTTCCATCCGAACGATGGGTTGTTTGCGCGCAGAAAAGATCATCGACTATCTGTGCGATCCACTGCAACGCGCGCTCAAAGACGAGAACCCCTACGTTCGCAAGACAGCCGCACTCTGTGTTGCCAAACTATATGACCTCAAACCCGAACTAGTCATCGACAATGGTTTCCTCGAACGGCTGCATGAGATGATTTCGGATAGTAATCCCATGGTGCGTTTCGTTCGTTTCCGCGTCACGTCTGGGCTGATCATCCCATAGGTCGTCGCAAACACGGTCGCCGCATTGTCGGATATCCACATCATCGCCACATCATCTCATCCCCCACCCCCACCTTCCGACCCGGCCATGTTTACGATCACATCATCCGTGCTGAATAAACTGTTGATCGCACTAAACGAGTGCTCAGAATGGGGTCGTGTTGCAATTCTGAACGCCTTGGCTCGCTACACTGCCCAAGATGACAAAGAGAGCGAGCATATTTGTGAGCGTGTCGTCCCTCAGTTCCAGCATGTCAACGGGAGCGTCGTACTTGCCGCCGTCAAGGTTCGTTCGTCGAAACGAATCACCTCCCGCCGTCTGATACATGTTTGCTCAGGTGATCATGATACATATGCGCCACATCAGACGTGAGGAGCTCTCAAAGCAGCTGGTCCGCAAGATGGCGCCCCCATTGGTCACCCTCTTGTCGACTCCTCCAGAGGTTCAATGGGTCGCGCTACGCAATGTCAACCTTCTCCTCCAAAAACAACCAGACCTGCTCTCGAACGAGATGAGAGTCTTCTTCTGCAAGTACAACGATCCATTGTATGTCAAGGTCGAGAAGTTAGACATCATGGTGCGGCTAGCCAACGACAACAACGTCGACGCGCTCTTGAGCGAATTGAAGGAGTTAGTATCCTCTTTACCACCGCTTCCCGAATGACGAGTCTTGTCTTAAAGGTATGCTTCGGAGGTCGACGTCGATTTTGTACGAAAGAGCATCAAAGCGATAGGACAGACCGCCATCAGCATCGAGAGCTCGGCTGAACGATGTGTCAATGTACTATTAGACCTTATCGGGACGCGTGTAAGCTATGTTGTTCAAGAAGCTGTAGTGGTGATGAAGGTGGGCGAGGTGTTGGGGAGCCGATCGGGATTTCTAACAGGAATGACATAGGACATCTTCCGCAAGTATCCTTCAACCTATGAGGGAGTCATACCTACGCTGTGTGCAAATCTCGAGGAGCTGGACGAACCAGAGGCGAAAGCGTCGCTGATATGGATTATAGGAGAGTATGCAGAGAAGATCGACAACGCAGATGAGCTTTTGGGTACGTTCGTCGACACGTTCGTCGAGGAATCGTATCAGGTTCGTGCCGCCCGTGAGATAGCGAGGTATACTGTCCCACTGAGTATTTCGTTAGGTGCAACTGCAGACTTTGACAGCAGTTGTAAAACTGTTCTTGAAGAAACCTGATACGTCGCAAGGTGTGGTACAACGAGTGCTGAATACGGCGACAAAGGATTGCGACTCGCCTGATGTGCGCGACCGAGCGTACATCTACTGGAGATTGTTGTCCACGGATCCCGGTGCTGCAAAGGTGTGGTTTTCTGAATGACGTTGGCGGGGTGAAGCTGATAAGCGTCCGTGCCTTGCAGGCCGTTGTTCTGGCGCTTAGACCCCCGATATCAATTCCACGAACGACGGTATCACCAGTGGTGCTGGAAGAATTGTTGGGAGAAGTTTCGAGCTTAGCGAGCGTCTACCACAAGCCAGCTGAAACGTTCATTGGGCACGGCCGGATAGGCGCGGACTCGGTGCAACGCATGGGATTAGAGTCCGTCGTTCCATATCACGTCGAGTTCCTCGCTAATCGTGGTATGCAGGCTTTCCGACGATCGATTCACTGCCCAAAAAGCTCTCCAGACGGTCGTGGCCGGTCAACAAGCGGAGAACCTGCTCGATTTCGACGATGCCCCAACACAAGAGGGCCAACCTTCTGGGCTTGCCGCAACGCAAATCTTACCTTCCTCCACTGCCGCGGCGAATTTCCTGTCCGGTGCATCTACGAACCCGCTGGACGATCTGGTCTCCATCTTTGGTGGAATGAGTGCGAGCGGGGGTGGGGGGAATGCCGGCATGGAGAGTGCTTTTGGTGGGTTGGGAAGCATGTCGCCACCTAGCGGGAATTATGCTGCTTCCCCTCTGGACAACTTCGCATCTCCGACCACTACCCAGAAACCACAGGAAGACCTGCTTGGTTTGTTCTGATAGACATGTGTATGTTTATCACATGTATAGATTCCTTGAACACTCATGATTGTCAGACATATACCTCCGAGCTAAATATCTGCTTGGTGTACTAAAGGTGGATCATTGTGGTGTGATTTTGTGACGGAACCAGCGCGACGGCCGAGCACACCAATTTTTTGATACTTTCTCGTTACAGGCTGGAAGTTGACTACCCTCTCTCCTTCCGACTCGGCTTCTATCACCCAGCCCGACCTGACCCGAGAATGGAATCATTGCGCACACATTGAGTCTGCCACTGGCAGCATTGCCATTGGCTCCATCGGAAGTGGCACGTGCTACAGCGTCGCAACTGTCCAGTGGCAGTGCTAGCGTAGTAGTTCGCTTACTGCCATATTCTTACTAGCCTCGCCGTCGGGCGAATGGATACATCATATGATCAAGCTGGTAGTTCCATCATGTCTCTCAGGCTCACCTTTTCTGGTCAGTTTAGGTCAACTGGCTCTTTTGATGTGCCGCGGGTTTCCAACTCTGGATGATTCGGATCGAGCGTCGCTGCCTTGCTACGTCCGATCGCGCACACAGTTGCTTCAGTACGGATGGTACGATTCCATATCAATGTCCGTTTCTGACGAGTCGCCTCTACGGACAGGTCATAAATATAGTCCACGTGTCCTTGGCCCACATACCATTCCCGATCCGTCACCCCGTCACCTCTGTGCTCCATTGTGCGCCAGTGCTTCACCAATGGCCTGTTCAGGCAGACGCCGTGGTCGCGTCTTTTCGTCGCGCCAGAAACGCAGATCCAATCTGATTATGAACCGCCTTCCATGTTGCAATTGTGATATAATAGCCCACTGGTAGCCCTCGTGAGTCTTTCATCCCCTTGATCCACTCTTGCAGGGTTGCTGACCGAGGAACGACGATGCGCACAGTGTCAACAGTCCTGTTGCTTGGAACACTGAGCACGGCAGCTTGCCAACAGATATGGGATATCGTACGTAAACTTCTTTTCCTCATGTCTTCATGCCCTTACATTGTTAAAGTGGCAAACGACATGGAACAGGGAGATGCTCTTCACTTACTTCCAGCCTACTCCCGATCCAATAAATTTCGTCACGCCCAGTGTCACTGGAAGTGCGGATATTGTTGTCGATGACTCGACCGTTTACCAGACCATCTATGGCTTCGGTGCTGCGTTGAGTGCGTGATAGTTTATGAAACCACACCGGAGATTAACTATTCAAGGACAGCCGACTCCTCCGCATCCCTTTTGAGCACGCTAAAGGTACAGCAAGTTGGCATGAGCATACCACGTGTTGTACATGCGGCTGAACTAAAGATATCTCTAGTCCCAGAACCCGACCAGTTACTGGCAATTGCTGGACTATCTTTTCAACAGTACGTACGCGTTAGTAACTCGTATTGATCCTTGATCATTCCGACGGTCCAGTCACCGACGGTTCCAATTCTGCCGGCTTCTCGTTTATTCGAGTCCCCCTGGGTGCCTCAGACTTTTCCACGAGCAGTACGTATCGCTTCTTCACTGCAGGCACGTTGCTGACATGCATTCCGAACAGCATATAGCTATGACGACACCAGTGGAGATGTTAACCTCAACGATTTCAACATCGGGGCTGCGCCGAGCTACGTGTTTTCGACCCTCAGGGATATCTTGTCGATCAACCAGTGGTTGAGGGTTCATGTCGTACCCTGGTCACCTGTGAGTACAGCACAACGCGGTCACATGGATGATTTCTCATTCCGAACAGCCAGGGTGGATGAAGAGTGGGACCATGGACGGGGGTTCTTTGAATACCGCATACATTGCTATCAGTGAGTATCTTGCACTGTGTTGCTTGGTGTGATTTCCAACCATATACCGCAGTGGCGAATTACCTCTTGAAGAGCCTTCAGGGTTTCACCAGCGAAGGAATTCCTGTTTATGCTATCGGGATTCAGGTAATTTGCCTGTGGCGAACGGGTATTCGATCTTATCTGTCAACTGACACGTCGGTGGTAGAACGAGCCCGAAAACAGCAATCCAACATACCCTTCATCCAGTATGCCTGTGTCCGTGGAAGCACAAATCGGGATCGCGTTGCGGAGCCTGATGGATTCGAATGGCTTCTCCAACACCAAGATTATCGGATATGAACACAACTGGTCCGACGCCGCGAATTACCCTGTCCAACTTGTTGGTAACCAATTACACCCGTTAAGGTGAGACACTGATTCTACTGGTTTCCAGATGCAGCAAGCAGCGAGCGCCTTTGATGGGGTTTCCTTCCACTGCTACGAGGGAAACGTTGCCGAGCAGGCGCTATTTACCTCTCAGTACCCCAACAAGGTATGTAGAAACCAAACCGTTACGAGATTCACTCTCGAAGCTCTTCCCAGGAAGTATTCTTCACGGAGTGTTCAGGCACCATCGGCTCCGATTGGTGGACTGACATCAAGGTATGTTCTCTAGAGGAATCGTTATGAATACAGACTGACACGGATGCAAGTGGTATATGGATAACCTGTGAGCCTGGCAACGGCATATCATCCATACTGAATGAATTAAGGCGTGTTTCAGTTTCATTGGCAGTATCACCTACGGCTCCTCGACAGGCCTAATGTGGAATCTCGCGCTGAACAGTACCGGGGGCCCTCAGCTCCCCGGGTCCGACAGCTGTACTGGTGGATGCCGAGGCGTCGTCCAAATCAACAGTGGCGGCACCTGGAGCGTCAACCAGGAGTTCTACTCGATGGCACAAGCCTCCAAGGCGATCCTTCCGCGTGACGTTGGGGGTCCGTGGGGCCAGCGCATCGGCGTGAGTGTTGGAGGCAACCTCGACTGGGCGCTCGTCGTCGGCGCATACGTCACTACTCGGATTTCCTCGACCGATTGGAACCGATATAGTATCGTCGTGCTGAACTGGTACGTACCCTTTCTTCGTGAGCCGGGTTCGGGTGACGCTGAGCCATGTTGGGGGCCGTGTATTGGTGTGTAGGGACGACAGTGCATCTACGACGTGGAATCCACAGCCCGTGACGGCAACGATCGAGTTTAGGGGGACACAGGTGAGCGTGGGCGGTGCCCGACTTGTTCGTATGGTGTGCAGTACTCAACGAGGGTACGATCAGGCGACGTACACGTTCCCCGTTGGTGTGACCACGTTGTGGTGGTACGCGGAACCATGAGGCAAGAATGTTGTTTTCATCACAGATGCAGGCGTCGAATTATTTGCACGTATTACCCGCAGTAAGCCGGATTCTATAGTTGAGCTGGGCTCGTATGTTTTATTATACATAATATAGGCTTTATGATGCAGTATGTCGTGCAACGCCGGTCTCACCTATGCTCGAACTCAC
>JBBPTX010000301.1:0-35495 GCA_038094595.1 Pulveroboletus aff. annulatus
TTCGAGAGGAGCGATTCACCGATGAGGAATACGTCCGTTTTCACATGTTCTTATCTGACGATCGCCTTCGTGTACCTATTAGTGTTTACGCCGCGGAGGGCTCTCCGCTTTATACTTGGTTCGACACAGCCATGCAGCTCAACCGCATTGCCTCTTTTATCTCCGGGTCTGGACCCGTATTCCCCCACACCACTCTTGGCAGGACCATGATGGACTACATCTATCACGCGCGTCACTCGTTATATTCCCATGGGTTTCAATCTGGGTACGACACCTTCCTCCTTGACGTAGACAACCACTTTCGAGACCTAGCCGCCGCTGGTCGAGGACTTGGCGACGTCACACTCAGGGATGGCTCGCCCATCCACAGACAAACCCTCAACGACTGGTGGACCGGTCGTAACGGCAGAGATCGCATCTTTATCGGGCACCCTCGCTTCAATCAGCGCTGCTTTACGTGTCAATGCCTTGGTCACACTCAGCTCTCCTGCCAACAATACACATGCCGGGGTTGCAATCGTCGTGCCCCAGGGCATTCTTTCGCACGCTGCCCAGGCCCTTCTCGTTCTCTTGCCTCTCACATCTCGTCCACCGCCGCCACCCCACGCGCTTCTCCCTCCTCCCATCCTCGCCGACCCCAAGCCGCGTTCCGGAATGGACAGATTGTCCAAAGGACCAGCAACTCTCGTCGTTCGTCTCAAAACTCCTTATTCTCCTCGTAACAGTCTTACCACCTTCCTCCTTCCTCCCCTACTGAGGGATTCTCCATGGAAGACCAAGACGAGTTAGACGACGTCGGATATGCAAACATCACCGGTTCTCCTGGACCCGCTTTTCGGGAATTGTAAGAAGTCCTCGCCATAGCTTCGGAGTTACTAAGGGGGTAATGTTACGATTCGCTGCAGGATCCACTCTTTTTCTTTACTTAGCATTACGAACTGACACTTGTTTCATTTTCTCACGCTTACCTCGTCATCTTCCACGTCGTTCCACGACGTTCCACTTATCTCATAAGCATGTTTATCCTTCACCGTGCAGGTACTCGTTTATCTTCCGATCTTCTCACGCCGTATGCGCCGGCCCTTATGTCTCTTTCACATGCATGGTTTTGCCATTGGCTTCCGCTCTTCTCACGCCGTTTTCCATGCCAGCCCTTAACTATGTGACGCGTCACCGTCACATTTTTCTCTTCGTATATAAACCCTTCAACAGGGCACTTTATCTCTTTTCCTTAACCTAGTTCTACCTACGGCTATCGCCTAGTTAGCACTGGCAATCTACCTTGTGTCTTCGTTCTACACTTGAGTGAACGCTTCACACCTTAACGCTCTCCGCGTCCGAGTGTGTCTACCCCGAACCCTTGACCCTGCCGCTTGTGTAGTGCAGGTAACCCCGACTACGTCGCAATACGCTTCGTAGACATAGATCGACATCCCCACGGTCGACCCCATTTCTACGGATATTCTCAACCGTAGTGCTCCACGCCCTCGTTCCCCCGTCCCTAGGCATTTGTAGGTCTACGCGCGACCTCACCCAAGGCCACGCGTAACATCTGCTTCCCTCTATCACATCCATGTTACAGATCTCAAACGACACGATGACGCTCAACCCCGAGCACCTCCCTCAAAACCACCCCATCATGTCATGGTCGAAACCATTCCTGACCATACCCTCTCCACCTTTTTAGACATGCCCAATGGGAACCTTTACGTTCACCAAGCATTATATAATAACTCTTGCCAACAAGTCCTCAAGGCGGGTTCTCGATATCATCAAACCCACCTGAAGCTTGTTGCCAAGCTTACCACTGCCACAGAACTCGTGGCTGCTGCCAAGAAGGCTAAGCCAAAAGTCACCCTACCAGAAATATATCAAGCCTTCGCCCCAGTCTTCACCAAAGAGTCAGCCAATTCCCTTCCCCCATCCAGACCCTATGATCACGAAATCAATGTCAAAGACTCTTTCACCCCGAAAATCGGCAAACTCTATCTGCTCACCCCTGACAAAAAGAAAGCTACTGAAGACTTCCTCAATGAAAATCTTGCCATTGGTAAGATCTGCCTCTTGAACTCCCCTCAAGCATCGCCGTTCTTCTTTGTCTAAAAGAAAGATGGCAAACTCTGCCCTTGTCAAGACTACCGGTATCTCAACGAACATACCATTCGCGATGCCTACCCGCTACCTCTGATCTCCGACCTCCTTGACAAACTTAAAGGAGCTCATGTCTTCACCAAGTTCGACATACATTGGGGATATAACAACGTGCATATAAAGGATGGACACCAATGGAAGGGTGCCTCCCTCACCCACAAAGGACTTTTTGAACCCATGGTGATGTTCTTTGGAATGACTAACTCCCCCATGACGTTTCAATGATTTATGAACAATTCCTTCCGTGACATGATTGCCAAAGGATGGTTGGTTATCTATATGGATGATCTACTCATCTTTTCCCCAGACGACAACACTCACACCGAACACACCCGCTGTGTCCTTCAATGAATGACGGAACTTGACCTCCATCTCAAATTGGAGAAATGCCAATTTGCTGTCTCCAAGGTTGAATACCTTGGGATGATCGTCAAAGAAGGCCAGCTCCTCATGGACCCCGTCAAGCTTGATGGGATCGCTAAGTGGCCTACGCCACAGAAAGTCAAAGACATCCGTTCCTTCTTGGGATTTGCTAACTTCTACAGACATTTTATCCCTGGATATTCCAACATTGCCTGGCCGCTCATTGACCTCACCAAGAAAACTATGCCTTGGACATGGAACCCCGCCCAACAAACCACCTTTGAGCAACTCAAGGAGTTGTTCCTCCGTAAGCCAGTTCTTTTCATGCCCGACATTTCTCACCCTTTTGCCATGGCCACCAACGCTTCTAAATATGTGTCGGGCGGTATTTTGTTACAAACCAACGCGAACAGGGACTAGCACCCCTGCTCTTACTTATTACAATCATTTTCTTCCTCAGAACGCAACTACGATATCCACGACCAGGAGCTCTTGACCGTAATCCATGGTTTCAAAGCCTGGAGGCAATACCTCCACAGCTCTCCCTTCCCTGTCAAGGTATTCTCTAATCACAAGAATCTGACGTACTTCCGCTGCCCCCAAGACCTCAACTGACGTCAGGCCCACTGGCTCCTTGACCTCACAGACTACGATTATTCAATCACTCATGTCCCTGGTACCCAACTCACCGGCCCAGACGCCCTTTCCCACTGCCCAGACTTCCTTCCCCGCGCTGACTCAGACAACACTGGGATAACCCTTCTCCCCGACTCCCTCTTTGTTTGTCTCATTGATTCTGCCCTTTCCAATCACATTGTCTCTGCCTCTGCCTCCGATGACCTCATACTCCATAAACTCCAGGAACTCGACAGCTCCCTTCCTCCCGCCTTTCACTCATGCCTTACCAATTGGCAGTACACTGACGGTGTCCTCCAATATCAGGGACATGTGTATGTCCCTCCCGACTGTAACCTTTGCTGCGCTGTGGTCCAACTATCCCACAATCATGCCTCTGCTGGCCACCCTGGCTTTCTTAAAACCCGACAACTCATTGCTTCCAAATTCTGGTGGTCCGGTCTTGCCACGTTTGTCTGCTCCTACATTGATGGCTGCGCTGTGTGCCAGCGCAATGAGGCGAACACGAACCCTACCACACCTCCTCTTGTCCCTATTCCGTCCTCTTGCTCCCACCCTTTCCAACAGATCTTCTGCGATCTCATCACCAACCTTCCGCTGTCCGGGGGGGTCGATTCCTTATTGGTCTCGGTGGACCACGGACTTACTAAGGGGGTAATTCTTTGCCCTACCAAGAAATCTATCACTGCTGAAGGTGTTGCTGCACTCTTCTTCCACAAGGTATACCTCTGCTTCGACCTCTATGCCAAGATCATCTCCGATCGTGGTCCACAATTTGCTTCCTCCTTCGCCAAAGAACTTAGCCGACTCCTTAACTATGACATTTTCCTCTCGACAGCATACCACCCTCAGACTGACGGTGAAACTGAACGCATCAACCAAGAGGTCGAGACCTACCTCCGTATTTATTGCGGAGATCACCCATCTACTTGGTCCGAACACATCTCTCACGCCGAATTCACACACAATCACCACCCCCACTCCATCACCGGCAAATCTCCGTTTTACCTCATGATGGGGTATGAACCCCATGCTCTACCTTCGGTTATCGCCGAAACCAACATCCCCGCTGTTGAAACCCATCTAAAAACACTCACTGCCCTGCGAGATGAAGCTCTCGCTTCCCATGAACTTGCACATCAAATCATGGTATCCAGGTCTAAGTCGAAATTCATCCCTTTCAAGAAAGAGGAGCACGTTTGGCTGGAGGCCCAGAATCTTAAAAGATCCATCCAAGACTCAAAGTTCGCTGCAAAATGTGAAGGCCCCTTCATTATCTCTGACGTCATCTCCCCCGTCTCCTATTGCCTCCGATTCCCACGAACATGGAAAATCCACAACACGTTCCATGCTTCGTTGTTATCGCCCTATTATGAAAATGACGTCCACGGTCCGAACTTCCCCACACCGCCTCCGGATCTTGTCAAAGGGCAAGAAGAATATGAAATTGAACAAATCATACGACATCGAGGAATGCTGTTGGCCCGCCAGTACCTAATCCGATGGAAAGGGTACTCTGCTGAAGAAGAATCATGGGAGCCTGAACGGAATCTAAAACATTCGTCGGATGTGCTAAACAATTATAAAAGACGACACCTCCGTGCTATCTCTCTCTTATCCGCTTGCCCACCATGCCACAAATAAACCCACTCCACCTTCTTCTAATGGCTATCGAATTTGCCCATGTCGACACCCCTGCCGCTGCACCCTCTACAAACCCCAACTCTATTTGCATTCCCACTACAGACCCCGAGAGGGTCTCTCCTACTCGCCCCGCCACCTGTTACGCGTGGCTGTGGTGTGGTTGCACATAGACCTACTAACGCCTAGTAGGGTCAAGGGTTCGGTCGTTCGTATCGACGACGACATAGGACCAGTTGTGGGGATGCTGGTTCAAAGGTACTGCCAAAGATGTTGAGCGTCTGAGGTATATACACTAATAGGGATGCGGAGACGATCATCAGACATAAGTGAATGAAAACGGACATAATGCTCATCAGTGAACCTCTCCTCTCGGAGTCGATCTGTGTGGAGATGAGACGAAATGTCCAGTGGGACTTGGGAGTCCCATCCGGAATGGGCGACAAGAGAGTCTGAGCTCGGTGCACAGACAAGTTGGGGATGGTGGACTCCTAGGAACGAGGGGGGTCCGGGAGAAGGTTCCCGATGGGGCGGAGGTGTAAATGCTGGCGAGGTCTGGATCCTGCCAGAGACGGGGGAGACATGGGAGGAGGAAACATCACCAATAAGAGTGGTGAAGTTGACAGGTTGAGGGGCGGCAGGGCGAGTAGGAAAGACCCTCTTGGGGTCGGTAGAGGGAAGACAGACTGCGCTGGGGTTGGTGGTGGGTGCGGCTGCAGGGGTGTCGACATTGGTAAATTCAATAGCCATGAGGAGAAGATGGAGAGGGTTTATCTGTGGCGTGGTGGGCGAGCGGATGAGGGAGCGAAAGCACGGGGGTGTTGTCTTTTATAGTCGTCTAGTAACTCCGACGAGTGTTTCAAGTTCCGCTCAGGTTCCCAAGAGTCTTCTTCGGTGGAGTACCCTTTCCATTGGATCAGGTATTGATGGGCCGACGGCATTCCTCAATGCTGTATGATTCGTTCTATTTCATATTCTTCTTGTTCTTCAACAAGATCCGGGGGCGGTGTAGGGAAGTTCGGGCCATGTATGTCATTTTCGCGATAGGGCAATAGCAGAGAAGCGTGGAACATGTTGTGAATCTTCCACGTTCATGGGAGTCGGAGGTGATAGGAGACGGGGGAGATGACATCGGAGATAACAAAGGGACCTTCGCGTTTCGCGGCAAACTTCGGATCTTGGACGGACCTTTTAAGGTTTCTAGCCTCCAGCCAAACTTGTTGTCCTTTCTGGAAAGGTACAAATTTCGACTTAGACCTAGATGCCATGACTTGTCGCGCAAGTTCATGGGATGCGAGGGCTTCGTCTCGTAAGGTAGTTAGTTCTTTGAGACAGGATTCAACGGCAGGGATGTTGGTTTCGGCGATCACCGAGGGAAGGGCACGGGGTTCATATCCCATCATGAGGTAGAACGGGGATTTGCTGGTGACGGAATGAGGATGGTGATTATGGGTGAACTCCGCGTGGGAGATGTGATTGGACCATGTAGAGGGGTGATCTCCACAATAGATGCGGAGGTAGATTTCGACTTCTTGGTTGACTCGTTCCGTTTCTCCATCAGTTTGGGGGTGATATGTGGTGGAAAGGGAAAGATCATAGTTGAGGAGTCGGCCAAGTTCTTTGGCGAAGGCAGAGGCAAACTGTGGGCCGCAATCTGAGATGACTTTCTCATAAAGTCCGAAGTGGAGATACACTTTGTGGAAGAAGAGTGCCGCTACGCCTTCAGCGGTGATGGTCTTCTTTGTGGGGCAGAGAATTACCCCCTTAGTAAGGCCGTGGTCCACCACGACCAACAACGAGTCGAATCCCCCAGAGAGCGGGAGATCGGTGATAAGATCACAGGAGATCTATTGGAAAGGTCGGAAACACGAGGACGGGATAGGGATGAGCGGTGGGGCAGTGGGGTGGGTGTTGGCTTTGTTTCACTGGTATATGGTGCAGCCGTCAACATAGGAGCGAACAAATGTGGCTAGGCTGGGCCACCAGAATTCGGAGGCAACGAGTTGCTGGGTTTTAAGATAGCCAGGGTGTCCGGCGGAGTCATGATCATGGGAGTGCGGCGAAGGTCACGGTCAGGAGGAACATAGACGCGTTCTTGGTACTGGAGGACGCCGTCGGAGTATTGCCAGTTGGCGAGGCGTGAGGGAGAGAACCATTGATCTCCTGGAGTTTGTGGAGAACCAGGTCGTCGGAGGCGATATGGTTCGAGAGGGCAGAATCAATAAGGTGGATGAAGAGGGCGTCAGGGAGGAGGGTGACGCTGGTGTTGTCAGAGTCAGCACGAGGGAGAAGGTCGGGGCGGCGAGAGAGAGCGTCAGGGCCGGCAAGTTAGGTGCCGAGGACATGAGTAATTGAGTAATCAAAGTCGGTAAGGTCAAGGAGCCAGTGGGCTTGACGTCGATTGAGATCTTGGAGGTGATGGAAGTAAGTCAAGTTCTTGTGATCAGAGAAGACTTTGACGGGGAAGGGAGAGCCGTGAAGGTATTGCCTCCAGGCTTTGAAACTGCGGATAATGGCCAAGAGCTCCCTGTCGTGGATATCATAGTTGTGTTCTGAAGAGGAGAACGATTGTGATAAGTAAGAATGGGCTTACAAAGAAACAGCTCCTTGAGCTGTTCAAAAGTGGTTTGCTGTGCGGAACTCCAAGTCCAGGGCATAGTTTTCTTAGTGAGGTCAATGAGGGGTTGGGCGATGTTGGAGTATCCTGGGATGAAACGCCTATAGAAATTAGCGAACCCGAGGAAGGAACGGATGTCTTTGACTTTTTGTGGGGTAGGCCATTTGGCGATCCCATCAAGCTTAATGGGATCCATAGTGAGTTGTCCTTCCTTGACGATCATCCCAAGATATTCGACTTCAGGGACGGCAAACTGGCATTTTTCCAGTTTGAGATGGAGGTTAAGTTTCATTATCTGTTGAAGGACACAGCGGGTGCATTCTGTGTGAGTGGCGTCGTCTGAAGAGAAGATGAGGAGGTCGTCCATATAAATAACTAACCATCCTTCGGCGATCATATCGCGGAAGAAGTCATTCATAAATCGTTGGAATGTCGTGGGTGAGTTGGTCATGCTGAAGAACATCACCATAGGTTCGAAGAGACCTTTGTGCGTAAGAAAGGCGCCTTTCCATTGGTGCCCATCTTTTATACGTACGTTATTATATCCCCAGTGTACGTCGAACTTAGTGAAGATGCGAGCTCCCTTGAGCTTGTCGAGGAGGTCAGAGATTAGCGGTAGTGGATAGGCGTCGCGAACGGTATGCTCATTGAGGTACCGGTAGTCTTGGCAGGGATGGAGTTTACCATCTTTCTTTTTGACAAAGAAGAACGGCGATGCTTGAGGGGAGTTCGAGGGGCGAATCTTGCCAGCGGCTAGATTTTCATTGAGGAAGTCTTCAGTGGCTTTCTTTTCGTCTGGGGTAAGCAGATAGAGTTTGCCGATCTTTGGGGTGAACGAGTCTTTGACGTTGATTTCATGGTCGTATGGCCTGGAAGGTGGAAGAGAGTCGGCAGATTCTTTGGCAAAGACTGGTGCGAAATCTTTGTAGATATCGGGGAGTGTGATTTTTGGCTTGGTCTTTTCAGCGGCAGCTGCGAGTTCCGTGGTGGTGGTGAGCTTGGCAACAAGCTTTGGATGCGTCTGGTGGTATTAGGATCCTAATTTGAGGACCCATTGGCAAGAGTTGGCATGGAGTGCTCGGCAAACGTAGAGGTTTCTGTCCGGCATATCAAGGAACGTGGAAAGGGTATAGTCGGGGACAGTTTCGACCAGGACGTGGCGAGGTGGTTTCGGAGGGGGTGTTCGAGGTTGAGCATTGTTGTGTCGTTTTAGGTCGGTGACGTGGATGTGGTAGAGGGATGCAGACTCATCTACCATTTCGGGGATGTTGATCTTCTGCGATGACCAGTCGATAGAGGGGTTCGTGAGTCGTAACCAGGGCGTCCTGAGAATCACGTTCTCAGACCCGCAATGCATGACGTGGAAGCTCACATGTTGGGCGATACCGTCGATGTTGGTGAAAAGGGAGGTGGTGTAGCGAATTGCTCCGTTGGCATTGGGCATTTGATTGACGTTGTTAACAGGGATGGGTGTCGGTAGTTTTTCAAGAGGGAGTTTGTGTTTTTGAGCGAAGTCCCAGTCTAGGCAGTTGATATCTGCTCCACTATCGATGAGAGCGTGGGTGTCGACAGTTTTCATAGTGTGCGAAGGGTCAATAAGTTGCAAAGGGATTCATATTGACTTCTTGAATGTGGATACAAGTACAGGCGCACACGTAATAGGGGGAACTACTGACGTCGAGGCAGCGTTCCGTTTCAAAAATCCTGGGAGGCGATGTCGACTTGAGAAACTCTTGGTTCTTCGTTGTCATCTTCTTCGTCTATCTCTAGTAATCGAGGGACTTCTCCTTCGTCCTCGACTTCTACTTCTGTAACCCTCCGGACGATTTTCTTCGGCCTCGGGGTATTTGAAGTAAACGTGGGGCAGTTGTTTGCCCGATGTCCTTTCTGTCGACAATGGAAACATTTTCCTTCCTTACGACATTGCTCTCATTCAGCGGGGGTGAGTCATGGGAGGCGGACGGCATCAACGTCCATGGCGTTAGGGTCTCTAGTGGGAGCGGGAGTGGAGTATTGGTGATACGTGTGGCGGGTGGGAGTCTTGTGTCGGGCAGTGATTTCTCGAGCGCGTTCCATGTGGGTTTGGAAGGTGACTGCCTTCTTTAACCAAGCTTCTACCATAGTAGGGATCATTTCCATTGCTAGGATATGGCGCATGAGGGCATCGGGGATAGCGGCTAAGTAGTAGCCGATGAGGACATTGTCGTCGGTGATGCCAGCGATAGCACAGTGGTTCTGGAACTGAGCGTTGTACTCGGTGAGCGAGGGAGAGTATCCGCCGTTCTTGGTGGCGATCATGCGAGTGGTGGTGAGCCAGGCAATTGCGTTGCCGGTGGTGTCATAATGTTTGAACGCCAAGATGAAGGCGTCACGGAAATCGGACCAGGAGCCCATCAAAATCGTGCCATCGGCTGTGATTTTTGACGATCTAAAGGTGTTTGCCCACGTGAGGGCAGGACCTCGAGTCATGTATGAAAGTGCAAAAGCAATGCGCTTTGGGTCGGTGGTGTATACCTCAGCGTTGACGTTGAGGTAGAAAGCGACGGAGTCGAACCATTGTTTGGCTGTCTTGTAATCGCCATCGTACTTTTCTGGAGTGCCGATGCGGAGTTCTAGGGGTTTAGTGGTCATAGCAGGTGATGGTGGACGAGGGATTGGGGGGAAGATGTGGCCGGTCTGGCGTCTGGGTGTTGGGGACGGGGGAGTCTGTGGGTGAGGTATCTGCACAGAGGCAGAAAAGCTATGGGAGAGGTTGCGAGTGGCGATTTCTTCGTCTGAGTCTAGTAAAGGCTCGTCGTGATCTTCGTCCCAATATGCTTGGTTGGGATCGTCAAGGGTATCAGAGGAGTCGGAGTGCGAAGTACACAGAGGTTCTCGGGGGTTCCAACACGAATCAGTGGTTCAAGTGTTTCTGTGAGAAGCTATGGTGGGCGGCATACGTGATAGTACCCGATCGAGGATGCAGCTTAGTTCTTTTGTTACACGTGGCCGAGGGTATGGTCGCATGTATACCTACTAATGCCTAGTAGGATCGAAGGTTCAGTCGTTCGTGTGGACAACGATGTAGGGCCAGCCGTGGGGATGCTGGGTCAAGGACTGTCAAGGGTGTTGGCAGGTCTAAGGATAACCACTGTCTAGCTTGACAGACGGGTCGAAGGTTTCAAGTGTTTCAAGACACACGAGGGCGGTGGGGCCTAGTGCGAAGTGTTCACTTAATAGTAGAATGAAGACTGAGGAGTAAAGGCAAAATGATTGCTAGTACTAACTAGGCGACAAGCCGTAGGTAGAACTAAGCTGAGGAAAGGAGACGAAAGGCCCTGTTGAAGGGTTTATATAATGAAGTGAAAGCGTGACAGTTACATGTCACGATGGTTAAGGGCTGGCGTGGAAACGGTGTTAGAAATAGAAAGACCAATGGCATAATCACACATGAGAAAGAAACGTTAAGGGCCGGTGCATACGGCGTGAGAAGATTGAAGAGAAGGAGTACCTGCACAGTGAAGGACAAGCATGCTTACGAGATGTATAGAATGTTGTAGAACGACATGGAAGGAATGAGGTTAAGCATGGGAAATGAAAAGGTATTAGTCTGATAGCGAAAGAAAGGAAAAAGCGTTCGTCCTGCGAGCGAATTGTAACAGATGCCCTATCCTGCCGACCAGACCTCCTTCCTTGTGCTGACTCCAACAACATTGGTGTCACCCTCCTTCCCGACGCCCTCTTTGTTCATCTCATTGACTCCGCCCTCTCCAACCACATTGCCTCTGCCTCCACCTCCAATGACCTCGTCCTCCACAAACTCCAGAAGATAGATGGATATCTTCCTCCGGCCTTCCACTCTTGCCTCGCCAATTGGCAATACTCGGACAGTGTCCTTCTGTACCAGGGACACATCTATATCCCTCCCAACTGTGACCTTTGCCATGCTGTCATCCAGTGCTCCCACAATCACGCCTCTGCCGGACACCCTGGCTATCTTAAAACCCGACAACTTGTCGCCTCCGAGTTCTGGTGGCTCAGTCTTGCCACATTTGTTCGCTCTTACATCGACGGCTGTGCCGTATGCCAGTGCAACAAGGTGAACACTCACTCTACCGTTCCCCCACTCGTCCCTATCCCGTCCTCCTGTTCTTGCCCTTTCCAACAGATCTCTTGTGATCTGATCACCGATCTCCCACTTTCTGGGGGATTTGACTCATTATTGGTCGTGGTGGACCACGGCCTTACTAAGGGGGTAATTCTTTGCCCTACAAAGAAGACTATCACCGCAGAGGGCGTAGCAGCGCTCTTTTTCCACAAAGTTCACCTCCGCTTTGGTCTATATGACAAAATCATCTCTGACCGCGGTCCACAATATGCCTCTACCTTCACCAAAGAACTCGGTCGACTTCTCAATTATGATCTCTCCCTCTCCACCACCTATCACCCCCAAACCGACGGCGAAACTGAATAAGTCAACCAAGAAGTCGAGACCTATCTCTGCATCTACTGCAAAGACCATCCCTCCACATGGTCCAATCACATCTCTCATGCTGAATTTACACACAATCACTGCCCTCACTCCATCACCAGCAAGTCCCTGTTTTACCTCATGATGGGATATGAACCCCATGCCCTTCCTTTGGTAATTGCCGAAACCAACATCCCCGCTTTTGAAACCCACCTCAAAGAGCTAACCGCCCTATGAGATGAAGCCCTCACATCCCATGAGCTCGAGCGACAAGTCATAGTGTCTAGGTCTAAGTCAAAATTTGTGCCTTTCAAGAAAGGACAGTGAGTTTGGCTGGAAGCCAGGAATCTTAAAAGGTCCGTTTAAGATCTGAAGTTCACCGCGAAATGCAAAGGCACTTTCGTTATCTCTGACGTCATCTCCCCTGTCTCCTATCACCTCCAACTCCCACAAACATGGAAAATCCACAATTTGTTCCATGCTTCCCTGTTATCACCCTATCACGAAAATGACATTCACAGCCCGAACTTCCCCACACCGCCTCTGGATCTTGTCGAAGGACAAGAGGAATATGAAATAGAGCGAATCATACGGCATCGAGGTATGCTGTCGGCCCATCAGTACCTGATCCGATGGAAAGGGTATTCCGCCAAAGAAGAATCATGGGAACCCAAGCAGAACCTGAAACATTTGTCAGAGTTACTCGATGACTATAAAAGATGACATCCTCACGCTTTCTCTCTCTCATCCGCTTGCCCACCACACCACAGATAAACCCTCTCCATCTTCTTCTCATGGCTATCGAATTCACTAATGTCGACACCCCTGCCGCCGCACCTTCTACCAACCCCAACACCATCCACCTTCCCACTACCGACCCCGAGAGGGTCTCTCCTACTCACCCCGCTGCCCCACAGCCTGTCAACTTCACCACTCTTGTTGATGATGTTCCCCAATCCCACGTCTCCCCAGTCTCGGGCAGGATTCAATCCTCACTGTCGTTTACCCCTCTGCCCCATCGGGAACCTTCTCCCGGACCTCCCTCGTTCTTAGGTGTTCACCGTCCCCAGCTTATCTGTGCGCCGAGCTCGGACTCTCTCATTGCCCACTCTGGATGGGACTCCCAAGTTCCCCTAGACGTCTTTGCTCACCGCCACACCAATCGGCTTTGGGAGGAGCAGTTCACCAATGAGAATTATGTTCATTTCCACTCACTTATGTCTGACGACTGTCTTCGTGTCCCAATTAGTGTTTATTCTTCTGATGGCTCGCCCATCTTTACTTGGTTTGAAACCGTGATGCAAATAAACCACATCGCCACCTTCGTCTCCAGCTCTGGCCTAGTATTCCCTCATACAACCCTCAGCAGGACTATGCAGGACTTCATCTATCATGCATGCTACCAGTTGTATGCTCATGCCTTCCAGATGGGCTACGATACTTTCCTCCTCGACGTCGATAACCACTTCCAAGGTCTAGCTGCCACTGGTCGAGGACTTGGACACGAAGTTCTGAGGGATGGATCACCTATTCACAGGCAAACTCTCAACGACTGGTGGACCGGTTGAAATGGCAGAGATTGCGTCTATCCTAGACATCCCTGCTTCAACCAATGATGCTTCCAGTGCCACTGACTCGGGCATACCCAGCTATCCTGTCGACAATATGTCTGTACGGGATGCTGCCGACAAGCACCTGGTCATTCTCTTGCTCGTTGCCCAGGATCCTCTCGTCCCCTTGCCTCTCGCCTCACCTCTCCCCGTGCTCAGCCTTCCTCTTCATCCACTCCTCACTGCCCCCAAGCTGTGTTCCATAACGGACAAATCGTCTGTAGAGCCACACCTTGTCATACCTCTTGTCAATCATCCTCTTCTTCTCAACAGTCTTACCATCCCGCGCCATCCTCACCTTGCGCCCCCTCTCCTTACGAGGATGGAGACAAATTAGACGACGTCGGGTATGCCAACATCACCAGCTCTCTGGGACCCGCTTTTAGGGACTTGTAAGGAATCCTCACCGTAGCTTCGGGTTACTAAGGGGGTAATGTTACGATTCACTCATAGGACGAACGCTTTTTTCCTTCTTTCTCTTTCAGACTAATACTTTTCATTTCTCATGCTTAACCTCATTCCTTCTATGTCATTCCATGACATTCCATACATCTCATAAGCATGCTTATCTTCCACCGCACAGGTACTCCTTTTCTTCTGATCTTCTCATGCCGTATGCGCCGGCCCTTAATGTCTCTTTCTCATGCGTGGTTTTGCTATTGGCCTTCTATTTCCAATGCCGCTCCCCACGCCAGCCCTTAACCATTGTGACATGTAACTGTCACATTCTTACTTTGCTATATAAACCCTTCAACAGGGCCTCTCATCTCCTCTTCTTAGCTTAGTTCTATCTACGGCTTGTTGCCTAGTTAGTGCTAGCAATCCACTACTCTTACTCCTTGTGTCTTCATTCTACCATTAAGTGAATGCTTCACACTACGGCTTGCCCACCTTCGTGTGTCTCCACCTCCGAACTCTAGATCCGCTTGTCAAGCTAGATAGTGGTTACTCTTGACCTGTCATTCCCTTGGCGGAACCTTCGATCTAGTACCCCCATGGCTAGCCTCCTGTCGTCGTATACACGAACGACCGATCCCCTTGACCCTACTAGACATTAGTAGGTTTATGCGCGACCATACCCACGGCCACGCGTAACAGGGACTCACTTTCAGGGACTTGTAAGGAATCCTCGCCCTAGCTTCAGGTTACTCAGGGGGTAATGTTACGATTCACTCACAGGATGAACACTTTTTCTCTTCTTACAATATTGGACTAATACTTTTTGTTTCTGTTATGACTCATTGTGCCAGGAGCACGTATATCTCTTTTTTTCTTTCTTTCTTCTGTTCCTCTTGCACGTACGCTCACTCTTCCACTCTTCTCTGGTTACCTGCACCAACCCTTTACCCTTGCCCCTCGGCCCTCCGAGGTGTCTCTCATATATGTCATCATACTTACGTGTTGTTGTGCACTTATCTCCCTCGTGTTGCCTTATCGCACACATGCTTCACCTTCTCTTGCCGCATGCACTGGCACTTTGCGTTTCCCTCTTACACATGGGTTCCATCACATTCTCCTTTATTCTTTCATATTCCATTGCCACTTCCCATGCTGGCCTTTAACCCATACCCTTGATCCTGTGATGTTACTGTCACGTGTCACCTTTTACTATATATACCAGTCAATCTGGCCTTATGCCTTTCTCTTAGCTTTGACCTCCCTATGGGTTTCCGTCTATACCTCTAGTCAGAACCAATAGACATTATTGCTACCCCTTTGATCCCCTCACCTCTACGAGTCTCATTCGACTCTTGAGTGAACACTTAACGCTTGGGAACCTCATCCTCACATACTCCCTTGTCTCCCACAATGTCAGGTCGTACCACCGTCATCGATATCCCCAACAATTGATCCTATCCCAGTTAGACGGGATACAGTAGGGCTATGCTTGACCCTACCCAGGCTAAGCATAACAGTTTCTCACGCTTAACCTCATTCCTTCCATGTCATTCTACGAAATTCCATACATCTCATAAGTGTGCTTATCCTCCATCACACAGGTACTCCTATTCTTCTGATCTTCTCATGCCACATGCGCTGGCTCTTAACGTCTCTTTCTCATGCGTGGTTTTGCTGTTGGTTTTCTATTTCTAACACTGTTTCCCACGCCAGCCCTTAATTGTTGTGACATGTAACTGTCACGCTTCTGCTTTCATATATAAACCCTTCAACAGGGTTCCTTCATCTTTTCCTTAGCTTAGTTCTACCTACGGCTTGTTGCCTAGTTAGCACTAGCAATCAACTTACCTTTGCTCCTTGTGTCTTCGCTCTACCATTAAGTGAGCGCTTTGCACTTGGCTCACCCACCTTCGTGTGTCTCTATCCTAGAGCCCTTGACCCACTCGTCAAGCCAGACGACGGTTAACCTCTAACCCGTCAACACCTTTGACGATACTCTTGACCCAGCATTCTTACGGCTGGCCCCACATCATCGTATACACGAACAACCAACTCCCTTGACCCCATTAGGCGTTAGTAGGTCTATGCGCAACCATACCCACGGCCATGTGTAACAGCAACTAGAATGCTCTCTAATCTGTTATTTACTGGCAGATCTGTAAATCTACTGATATGTCCTGCCAAGGTTCACTAGAGACTTCTAGGGGATAATTGTTGTGAACTATCTGTGAGTTTAGATAACAATAATCTTATACCATGTGCTTTCAATCATAAAGAAGACTAGTGATGTCTGAGGGAATTTTGAAGGTCTGATTGTATCCTTTGGATGACTGATTATCTAGCCAGTCCAATACTTCCTTTTGTTCATCTGTGCTCAGAAGTATGAGTCTTCCTTTCTTTGGTTGAAAGTCTTCTTTAAGATCTGTAGTGTGTTCCCAAGACTTTTGTGTAGGTATTCTAGTAGATGCCTTCTTTTTGAATACTTTAAGAAGTTCTATTCTAATATTTTGTTCTTGTTTTTTATTTTATTCATTTTCTAATGTTTTTATTCTTTTGTATACTTTATATTCAGGTCTATATCTTTGCATATGCTGCTCAATACATCATGATTACTCACAGTGGACTTCAGTTCTTGCTCCCAAAAGCCTATTGAGGATACCCACAAGCTCTATTGTTGCTTCCCATTTATTATTATATAGGTATAATAGTAGAAGATGAATGAGTAACTAGTTGAATACTTGTATCTACTTTCTGTTTACTATCAAGAACATTGTTATAAAAAATGTGACACAACTAATTCAAAATGTAGCAAAACTCAAAAATGAGGTACATAGAATTAAATGTGCAAATTTAGCATCATAGTATAGTGATTACAAAATAATGATATGAATGCAATACAGAACAATGAATCTTCTTAACATAGATAAGCTTGACATACTTTAAGGATTACTCTCTGAAGTTATTCATACTATTAATGCTATATAATGTGTCTTGTATGAACTACCTGAAGATATTTTCCAAGACATTTCAAAATTAAATATGTGATGCTGGATCAAAACTGCACATTGTACTATTATATCATCTAGTGAGGAATTGCATCTCTTAGCTTTGATATGTGAAAAAATAGTGACATACCATTTTTCGAATGAATTCTCCATCCATTCATTGTGCTCTCTGTCTGTTAGAATGCAATTAGTCTTCATCACCTGCTTCAACATTATTTCAATTTCTATGTAGTAGAACAATATACTAGCAGCATATTACATGAATGAAAATCTGACTTCCCCTAATGAAATCACCACATTGAAATGGATGATGATGGCAGATGGAATTAGTATATTGAATTAGAAGGAAATTTGACAACTACTTTCAACTTCTCTATCATCAGATACCCACCAGCCTTCAGGCAGAATAATTCTAGAGTAGTGATGGTTATTATTATTACAGCTATGTATTTTTCACCCTCTACTTTGCACATATGGATGCTTCCTTTATCTTATCAAGGGAAAACCTGACTTAGACACTGTGCTAGACACAGGGGATCTATGGGCCCTTCTAGATCAGTAGACTTCACTTTCACCCCACTAATCACACATACGTATTTAATACATCATGATCATCACAGACCTCACATCAGTCACCCCATCACTGTAATGTGATCCCTTATTTTTAATTACCATTGGCATCTTCCATTCTACCCACCCACAGCAGATCAACGGCTGGTAACCTCATGTATAGATTAATCTCCATTACAGGCCGACTCCCCATGTTGATTATGTTGAGCCTAGGGGATGAACTTATGTAGATACATATCTAGATCGATACACAACATGTATCTACACATAGAATAGTATATAAAGCGAGACTGGACGGAGCATAGTCTCTAGTCTAGTTCTCTTATTCCCTTCCTATAAGTCATACCTAAGATAGTTTCTCCACTCGACGTCTAAGAAGATAGTGATTGTCTGCAAGATTTGTAGCCACAACAATTATTTCAAATAATAAATTTGCTAAATCACAATAAAATTGACAGATAATAACTAGATCAAGATTATATATATATGATGGCTGGTATTATTGAGTATTTGTAAGGGGGTTTCAGTTCTAGCATGCTTTTCCATAACTTTAAAAGCTGCTTCTTGTAATAATCTAAATTTTTGAAAATATAGTCTTAAATGCCCCATTATTTTATGTATATTAGTATCTTCATGGCAGGATCACATCATAATAATGTGAAACTCATGACTTATGGAAGCTAGCTAATCTAAACATAGCCTAGCTATTTTGCAAGCAGCTATTACATCTGAATATAAATTAAGAACTAGACTTTTTACTAGGTTTTTTATTAGGCTCTGGTCAGAATTTCATCCTAATGGTTGCTAGACAAACTTTATCTAGATGGAAGAGAGCATACCTATTGGCCATCTGTATAGAATATGCCACAAATTACTACATAAAATTACCTCCATCTTCCTTATTTGAAACTAGAAATTTTAAGAGATCTCTATTCTGAAATAAGTCTTATGCTATAAGATTTAAATTCTAAAGTGAAAGAATATCACCAAAACTGCTGTTTGCTTGATCAACAAGAATAGAGATAATGAAATCCTATGTATTCAGAAGCATATAAGAAGTGGCAATCATATATTAGCATTTTCTTTAAAATTTTAACATAAACAAAGCTCTTAAGGTTGAAATATATATATCAACTATTCTATTCTATAAGCTTTGAGACCTTTGTTTAATGTCTATAAGACCATATACAATATTCCAACTGTGCTAATGGCTCTGGTTTTCTTGTCCCTTTCAACCATAGGAATTATAAATGCTGACTGACCTAATGAAATCTCACTTTTATCTTTTCCTTCAGAGTATTTTATCAAGTTAGGATTAGTATCCAAAGTTTTCAGGATAACTGTAGCTATTATCTTCACTAGGAAATATACTATCTAGATTATATTCATAACTGTGCCATCTAGTATAGCACTGATAAGGAGTGGCTTTAGCAAAAAGGAAAATTTTAATGAATGATCTGACACTACTAAACCCAAACCAGTAGATCAAGAAGGAAGTAAGGAAAAAAAGTAAGGAAAAAACTACATCATATCTATCTAGATGCTTGGTTGCTGCCTATACCAATATGATATATGTTTGATTCTGATTCTAATGTAATTTACTTCTATCTGTTCAGTGAAACATAGAACAGTCAATTGCTTTTCATAAGAGAGTTAGTTCTTGTCTATTATAGAATTGAAAAAGCATTGTAGACTTTAGCAACAATTTTCTTTTGTCAGGAATCATAATCATATTAACTTTAGTAGATCTAGCATGCAATGATGCTACTGATAGTAGTTAATCTCCTAGCTTTGAATTGTAGAAGGGTCATCAGTAATCTTTAAGAATGACCTGATTATGAGTCTTATAATAAACATGCTCTGTAATTTATTTCAAGCATCAAGTGTAGAGAACATGAATGTTTTAAAAGATTCAAATTCATATATGTGCTATCATATCTTTCTTCTTCAAGTTGCTACTTGTTATCATGAGTAACTCTATAAACTTTACCTGCTCATCTTACTCTTAGGAATTCCTCAATGTTCAGAAACTACATCATCATCACTACCACTTCCACTGTGATCTTCTATCTTTCATTCTCAATGGCATAAAACACTTTGCATTAGACAAAATAGAGCATTTTCATTATTTTATTAAAGTCTATGGCAAACACTATGTCAATAGAGATCTAATATGGAACCATCTCCAAATTACACATGACATCATTGGATGGCTCTCATTTTCTGCTTTCAATTCATTAGTTGCTAATATAGGCATTGACTATGGAATAATGCTCTTACTCTTTTTTGAAGATAGGTGATCCTAGGCTAATATAGCTTAGAATGCCTAACTTACTTTGTCCTTATTGAGATGTGAACAACAAACCCCCTACCAAACTCCTTGGCCACTAATAGAAGCCTTTCAGTGACTAAATCTGCATGTAATCATTAGTATAAATCTTGGTATCTATTTGATAATGCTTAATGGAGTCAATAGTAATATTGC
This sequence comes from Pulveroboletus aff. annulatus, assembly GCA_038094595.1. NCBI lineage: Eukaryota > Fungi > Basidiomycota > Agaricomycetes > Boletales > Boletaceae > Pulveroboletus > Pulveroboletus aff. annulatus. Next base: position 19,928 of record JBBPTX010000301.1, read on the forward strand.
ACATTATGAACTTTGCAAGACACACAACAAGCCCATTGTATGCTACAAAAAGCAAGAGAGTATGAAACAATAAGTTTAATTTACTTATATGTCAGCTGAGATTTATAATATATCTAAGTGCACAATAGACAATAACTGAAATATTATCTATTTCAGACTAGCTACAGATATATTCATGGGACACAATTTCTGAAGTATTTGCTAACTATAAGTTATTCAGATACTAGAGAAGCTGATGAAAATGCAGAATCAGCAGGTGTGTCCTAAGTTAGACTCAAATCAATTACTTGCAAGAAACCCCATTTCTGAAGAAATTAGATACTTAGTATCATATCAAACTGCATGTTCTTATTTGTGCACCTATAAGATAGTGCTAACTTCAAATATGATAGTAAAGCACTTCAAAACTCAGCACTTTGAGACCATCATACAAGAAGGGCAAAAATCATTGGAAGAGTTTTGTTATCATTATCAACTTCACAAGAGGTCAAAATAGATCCTCATTCCTATCTTTGGGAGTTCACCAGTTCAAAATATTGCTAAGCTTATGAGTGAATGACATAGCTTGTACTTTTAGTATGCAAGATTACAATACAATGCTAAAACATGGACAAAAGAAGCATGACCAGAGCATGATCATGATGTGCAAGTTTTACTTGTCTATTGTTTAGAAAATATTCCATTTTGCATGCTGATCCTATTATCCAATGCATAATTGCTCTTCCAATGTTGATTTTATCCCTTGCTTCTGAGGATAAGATTGTTATTTAGAATGTTAATTGAAATCAAATGCAGCTTTTCAAAATTACATACTGAGATTGGTTTCAGAGGGATATTTGACAGAACAATATAATAAAAAGCTACACAGAGCCTCAAGATGAAGCATCAGCATGACAAGCTGGGTGGAATATTTGATGCTCTCAAGAATTCAGTTGAGGAGCACCATTAAGTTGTCAAAGCATATCTGGATAGCCACAATCAGTTATTCACATTATATAAAATATTATTAAATGGCCTAGCCTATGTGGCCTAAAGTAAGTTGCATTTATTAGTGTATCTTTTATTAAGTTATAAAAATAATTGTATTCACAGGCATGACTACTTTCACATGTTAGAAGAAGATGATAACACATATGTGTATGTTTTCTTACAGATGGTCAGAGCAATAATACACATTACAGAAAGTTACAAGTCATGAATGGATTTCTGTTATTCTACAAGACAAGAGCTACTTTTGAAGAAGCTGATTAACTTGCTGAAGTCCCACATAATGCTAGCTTCAGATATCAAATTAATGTAGGTTGTTGATGCATATCATTCATTTATTTGATCTTTGATATACTTTCTAGAGGGAGAAACAGCCATTTGCAGAGAAAATTGAATGGAGCAATTCATCTAGTTCATGGCTCTACAGATTGATGGCTCATTTATAGAAGCAACTGATCTTATCCCCGTGCTAGCAAAACTCAAGTATTTTTGCCAACTTGCTATCCTTAATGAAGTTACATACCATGTTAATCATACTAGTTCAAATGATACCTCCCTCAAGTGAATTATCACATCACCATCCCACTCATTATACTTCTCACCCTTTCATACACTTTTCACAGGCATGTCAAAAGACATTATAGTCTTACACTTTAGTTAGATAGATCAACTATTTTTAATTACATATGTGAACTTTAGCAATTTGCTTCCATATGCTTAAGTGAAAAATTAGATGTTTTTATAGATCTGAATTATGAGTGGTTATCCATCAGAACTACAAAACTATACCTGGACTATTTTTGTGCAAAAATTCAAAATCTGATCAGTAAAATCAAGAAGTCTTTTATGCAGCCAACTTACTATTAGGACAGGTCTTAATTGTTTATTTGTTATATTATGGATAACCTTGGAAAATTAGAATGAAGCTATAGCTTTCTAGAAAAGGCATCACTTAAGCAGTTGAAATATAGCACTTTCTTCACAATAGTTGAAAAATTGAATCTTAAAAAGATTTTGTCTGGCAAAGGATGGTCTTGGTATCATACTATAATCAGAAGATTATTGCATAACAATAATCATCGGTGGGCAAACATCACTCATTTGCTTTAAGTTATCTTCCATATTTCTTTTAGGATAATTTAGATCATGTAGCATCAACTCTGTAATTTGAACTGTTTATAGAATTTTTTTTTCAAGATAATGAAGTGATCATGATTAGGAGGTACAGCAAAATGTCAAATGTGAAGGGAAAGAACTCTTGTACTCCTATCTTCCTATCTATATCCATCATGGAGATATTGCTAGTACTACTAGAGTGCAGATTTAGAGAGGTTTAGACAAATTTGACAGATTTGAAATATGATAATAAGACTTGCTGGCTTTATTGAATATAAGTAATAGACATTTAAGGTTCTTGACATATATATATTCTGAGCATTTCACTGCCTTTTTTAGTTATTTTTAGATGTAAGAAGGTATAAGGGTGTAACCTGAGCAGTTCTTCAAGGGCATTCTAAAGAGGAACAGAGATACTATCAATTTGCAGCTTGCAAGTGGAAACTTTAAGTTATTTGTAATAACCATACTTTATCTTCAACATAATAGAAAAAAGTCTTCTTTTTATGTTTATCTGCTTGTGCTTTTATGCACAGCTAAGCTTGTTCTGGATTTAATTTAGTTTTCTTCATCACATTGTATAGATCTGATATGAATATCTTCTTCAGCTCAATTTCTTTATTCTTACAATCTAGCTTATGATGATATGTAAGATCAGCATTCACACAATCAATGGCAAGCTGCTCCTTTCGTACCAAAAGTTCCTTGTCTTGGATGGTATAATTTAACCTTGCAACAAAATAACAGGTATGCTGCTCGTTATTATTCTTTAGCTGGTTTTTGGTTTGGTGTAAGAAGGCTGTAAGCTTCTTCCACAATTCATCTCTAATGCATGATACAGCAGAGGCAGGCTTTTTAATGGTAGAGGTAGTTGAACCTGGCATCAAAGAGGGAAGACTTAAGAAAGAGTGAGTGGAGTGTGGCAGGTGGGAATATGGTGTTTGCTGTTGATGAAATACAGAATGTAAATCCCAGGATGGTGTTCTCTTTTTTCCAGCAAGCTTAGCTAATTTAGAAAGTGATCATAATGGCATGCCAGTTGAGTGAGCCACAATCTAGTTGGTAGACAGGCTAGCCTAGATGAGCAACTGAGTCCTTTAGCCCTTAGACACCACAGCAACATATCTGGTCAGGGGTAGGCTAAGTAAAAAAATTGATGTCAATCATCTCATCATCCAACTGTCAACCATTGTGATCCACCTGCATGTCTTCACTAGGAAAACTGTCCTCTCCAACCCCTCCATCATTCTGGTCTTGCAGCACCATTAGATCATCAGATCCATCAAACATATTGACAGCATCATCTGGTGGGTCATTAGCATTTCTATTTCCATGCCTCACTACATCATTGATGACAGATGTGTTTGATTGGTTTTGAACAAGTGCCAGCATATTTAAAGAGTAGTTGACAGTAGGGTTGGTTGTAATGAGATCACTATCGAAACCAGGTATGCTTTATCAAATTTGATTGAGTTCATCATAGTGGGGAAACTTGGCCCAGATTTGACCTATTGATAAAGCAGCATAAGTTCAAGCATAAACAAATAGATAAGTTAAATGTACTAATAAGATTTGGATTGATATCATCTGGATTAACACCAGCTCTAGTCTGTTCGATATGGTCATGCCACCTGCAATACTCACGTTTTATCCTAGATTTAACAAGATGAGATTTGGGATAGGTATGAACTTGAGTATGAAAGAGAAACCAACTTATGTAATTAATTGGTTGCTCACTAACATCACATATCTGTCTGGATTGATTGCATAGTCATCAACCTTCCTTTCAAAGATGTGTTTTATGATAGTGGCATGGATGTTCTTCTTCTATCTTCCAGAGGGTCACTCAATAAGGGAAGGGGCTGACTAATTGTGATTGTGATAAAGAACATTCTGATCAGCAGGCCAGGCAATAAGCCATGATACCAATTGTTCAACATGGGACTCATCCCAAAGTATGTTTCAAGCTCTTGAAGTAGATATCTTGATAGTAGCTTTACCTCATTTTTTGTCTCGTATGGTAGTAGAAGTGATACTAGTTGTGGTGGCCAGAGTGACAGGAAAAGAAATTGAAGGCTGGATTTGTTGGACAATCCAGATAGGAGAATTTTGAGTACTAGGGTTGGTTATTTGAAGCTGTTGAGCAAGGACTTCTAGACTAGTAGAATGACAAGAATGTGGTCTCTGAGGAGGCATGACATTCAAACCCAGCCATCATTTGTCAGCTGTTCAGCATTGTGACAGACTCATTTTAGTGTCACATTATAGCCTTTTGGAAGATACCATGAATACAACTAATGTTTTAAGCAAAGAACATATAGCATCCTTTAAGTAATATTCCATTTGAGAGCCTGATTGGTCAAAATACACATTTTAGAGTCTTGTTGCTGATAGTGGAATAATTGATGTTGACATTCTAGAAACTGATATTTGTCATATGGAAATGACTCAACTTGTATTAATTTTAGTCCATTAACTTTTCATCAAAGGTATATTGGCTTACATTTGTGCACAATATCACAAACCATATATATAGCTAATGATTTAGCTAAGCACTACAAATAACAATAATAATATTGAATTAGAAGAAGAAACAGAAAGATGAATTTTCTACCTCAAATGATAATGGTGATTCCATTACTTAAGTTTTATTACTATTCCATAGTGGTAAGAAACATCCATTCTTTAATATTCAATGATCTCAATTGTATACCAATGTCACAATCGAGATTTTCACCAAGTTCAACTCTGATCCTCTCTGTACATCTCTGGACCTCACAGACATGAACTCCGCTGCTATTTCCTTTATTGGAGTATCTCACCCCCTTGGATCTTTATGTGACCTTTCTAGTACCTTCCATGACTACATCTCACTTACACTCACATCCATTTTACCTTTGTCATACTGTTTTACTTATACTCCTTGTACCTCATGCACAGCTCTAGCTTTTCCTATGACTGGACATGACCCAGCCTCTGGTCACTCCTTACTCCATTTTACTCATTCCTTAGCAAACTCTCTGTTTCACCTCATTTCCTCCTGTCTATGTTTTATGGTAGTGCTCCGTTAGTATATAAATCTACACATGTACTCTGTAGCACTTCAGTATGAATATCAAATAAGTCCTATCTCCTGAACTTCCTCTTACTATCCTCTTCCCTTTACCTCAGAGACTCTGGTCTGTATAAGGATATGACATATAAGTCCTGTGTCAAAGTCCCAACCACCTTTGTCTTTCCTCATTCACACTCACACCTCTGCACCCTATCCCTCCTTCATACAACCTCAGACCAGTGCAGAGTTTACGGACTTGACAGTATATTTGTACTATCACTTGTATAGACTGTCACCCCACCATCATGAACACTTGTTGTGTTATCCACACTCAGCAACAACATGTACTAGTTTCCTCCAAACACAGTTTGAAAGTTGTCATATAGTCCTAGGTGGATATAGCATCTCCTCTGGAATTCCATCTTCATCCACCTTTTCCACAACATGTACAATCCTTAGCCATGACCAACCCTTTCCTTCAGCCAGACATTGTCACACCCCACAAAGTAATGACCTATTGAGGCCATGGTTTCAAGAACTGCCCAATGAAGATAACCAAGGGGACGAAGAAACCATCTGGTTGCAGCAAGGAGAAGGGGCTGGCAATCCTCCATCTCTGCCTCTGGATGACCCTGGAGATGATGGAGACAATGGACCCAATGACAATGATGAAGACAACAACAATTTCAATAAAGATGATATCAACAATTTTTGCAGACTTGATAAGAATGCCTGTGATAATGTGCCCTTTGAATATGAGCCCCTCACAAGGCTTGCAAATGCTATAAGAGACATGATATAGGAAGTCCTTTATTAGAAATCTGACTCCAACTCTGCCAAACCCAAAGTCCAAGAATCAGACATCTTCAATAGCACTAAGCTGAAGAAGCTCTACACTTTCATTGTTCAGTGTGAGCTGAATTTTCAAGCACACCCCAAAGTGTTCTGCAAGGACTGCACTAAGATCACTTTCACTCAATCCTACCTAAAGGATATGGCATTAGAGTACTTTGAGCCAAACATCCTCGAAGGTGAACTACTAAAGTCTTGCCTACTCTGAATGGATGATTGGGCCTCTTTCCTCTACAAGTTGCAAAGTAACTTCAGACCCCACAACCCCGCCAATGTGAAGGCTCAGCTCAAGCAACTCCATATGAAGGACTCACAACAAATCACCAAGTATATTATCAAGTTCAACCACTTCGCATCGCAAGTCTGTGACTGAGGCCACAGAGCCCTCTGGCATAGTTTCTATATGGGACTCCCAGACTGCATCAAGGATGAGACCACTCATCAAGGCAAGCCTGACACTCTCCTGGAGCTATGTCAATTAGCTCAGAAGATCGATCATAGGTACTAAAAGCACAAAGATGAAATCACACACTCAACCCAAGGCCTCTGGGTCAAACACCTCTAGAGCCCAAAGCTTCTCAAAAACCTCCACAACAACTTTGTCATCCTTTAGCAATAATTAGAAAGCCAAGGACACAAGCCAGTTCAAGCCCTTTAGCTTCATCTCCAACTCCAACTCCTCTGGAGGTGGTTCAAATGGTGGTAATAAAGGTAACAACAAGGACAAGGACTCTATCTCATCCAAGTTAGGTAAGAATGGCAAGCTCCTTTCTAAGGAGCACCAATGTTGTCTAAAGAACAACTTATGTCTGTTTTGTGGGCAATCAGGGCATACTGCCAAGGAATACCCAAAATCTACCTCTAGGGTCTCAAAGGCTTATGTTATGATAGCCACTCCAGCTGGTCTAGTCAAAGGGTCTTCTAGCTCAGATTCACATAGAGGATGGCAAACGAAGGGTGACTGTATCATCCCTGACTAGTGTGATGATATCATATGGTCTTAACCACCTTTCTGTTAGTTTGCAACTTGCATGTGGCAACTTTAAGTTATCTGTGAATAACCATACTTTATCTCCAATGTTATAGGGAGGAGTCTCCTTTCTATGTTTATCAACTTGTACCTTCATGTGTAGCTAAGCTTGTTCTAAGTTTAATTTAATTTGCTTTGTCACTTCGTGTAGGTCTGAGGGGAATTCATTGGCCACTGATGCCTTGGATGAGGATGCAATGAGTTTAATTCCCATGCATGGAATATAGGAACAAGTGATCTTGAATGGAGAATTCTTTGTGGAGGCTTGCCTTTTAGAGTTATAGCTGAACTGTGTGATTGACAATCATTGAGATCAATTATCTTGACACTCTGTGCAGAACATTCTTAAATACTATTGAATGTCTCTGATCATCTATTCTATTTGACCATCTGTCTGAGGATGATATGCTATAGATAGATGTTGTTTAATGTTAAGCTTCTTGTATAGCTCTGTCATGACTTGTAAAGCAAACTGTAGTCCTCAACCAGACAAAATAGATAGAGGGATTCTGTTACGTGTGGCCGTGGGTATGGTCACGCATAGATCTACTAACACCTAGTGGGGTCAAGGGAGTCGGTCGTTCATATATATGATGACGTGGGACCAGCCATAAGGATGCTGGGTCAAGGGTACCATCAAAGGTGTTGACGGGTCAGAGTTTAACCGTCATCTAGCTTGACGAGCAGGTCGAGGGTTCTAGGATAGAGACACATGAAGGCGGGCGAGCCAAGTGTGAAGCGCTCACTTAATGGTAGAGTGAAGATGCGAGGAGCAAAGGTAATTTGATTGCTAGTGCTAACTAGGCGACAAGCCATAGGTAGAACTAAGCTAAGGAAAAGACGAAGGAACCCTGTTGAAGGGTTTATATATGAAAGCAGAAGCATGACAGTTACATGTCACAACAATTAAAGGCCAGCATGGGAAACAGTGTTAGAAATAGAAAACCAATGGCAAAACCATGCATGAGAAAGAGATGTTAAGGGCCGGCACATGCAGTGTGAGAAGATCAGAAGAATAGGAGTACCTGCATGGTGGAGGATAAGCACGCTTATGAGATGTATGGAATGTCGTAGAACGACATGGAAGGAATAAGGTTAAGCATGAGAAACGAAAAGTATTAGTCTGATATTGTAAGAAGAGAAAAAGTGTTCATCCTGCGAGCAAATTGTAACAGATTCCATAATGCTTAAAGATGTGATGTAGATAGAGACTTGCTATCTTGATGGTGGACATTGTCTTGCAATGAGCAATAAGCACCATTTCTTTCAAGAAGTGATCTACAGCAACTAAGATGCTGTTCGATCTGTTACTTTCTGGCAGATCTGTGACAAAATCTACTAATATGTCTTGCCAGGGTCCTCTAGGGACTTCTAAAGATTGCAATAAACCAAAGCTGGGCTGGTTTGAAGATTTCATTTATGTGCATCGATTGTAATGAGATACATAGTTTTTAATTTGAGTTGTGACACCTGTCCACCAATAGTGACATAAGACTAATTCAATAGTCTTTTCATTTCTGGAATGACCTGCCATAGATGAATCATGACATAATTTAAGAGCTTTATTCATAGATCTTCATTATTTGTATTTTTGAGTGGAATATATAACCAGTTTCCTTCTTGGTAAAGAAGCCCTTTAGCTTCTTCACACACTTTGTACTCTTTACTGAGTTTCTATACTTCTATCTCCATCAGGAGATACATTTGATTAAATATTTCTTGTTGTAGCTACACCTCTTCATCATAGATTGCAACTTTGAATAATGTTGTCCTTATCTGCTCTGGAAATATCATAGTTATTCCTTTATTATCGTCTTCTATTCCTTGGGCATGATCTTCTCTTCTAGAGAGAGCATCTGCCTTTGCATTCAATAATTCTGGCTTATATATAAAGGTGTAGTTAAATCTTGATAGATATTGCACCCATCCAGCTTGTCTTCTAGACAGATCTTGCACTTTCATAAAATATTGAAAGTTTGTGTGATCATTCCATACTTCAAATGAATGTTCTGTTCCTTCTGGATAATGACACCATTGCTCTAACATCCTGATGATGTTTAGCATTTCTTTATCTACAATAGGATAGTTTCTTTCTTCTGGCAAAATTGAACGTGAGCTGAATATGACTGGATGCCACTTGTTTTCTTTGAGAATAGATAATACTGCTCCTGTTGCATAATCAGAAGCATCTGTTTCTAAGTGAAATTGACAATCAATATCAGGATAAGTGAGGATAGAAGCTGTGGTGAATTATTCTTTTAATTTATTAAAAGCTTCCTACTATGGAGTGTTCCATTTTCAAGGAATGTCTCTTTTTGGGAGGTCATTCAGAGGTCTAGCAACTTGTGCATATCCTTCAATGAAGCAATGATAGTAGTATTACAGCTATATATTTTTCAACCTTTACTCTGCACATACAGATGCCTTCTTATTTTATCAAGGGAAAACCTGACATAGATACTGTTCTGGACACAGGGGATCTATGGGCCCTTCAGGATCTGTGGGCATTCACTTTCAACTCTTCACATTTGCCCCACAGATCACAAGCACATATTTAATACTTCATGATCATCACAGACCTCAACATCAGTCACCTCCATTACTGTGATGTGATCCCTTATTTAATTACCATTGATATCTTCCATTCTACCCACCCACAACAGATCAACAGCTGGTAACCTCATGTATATATTAATCTCCATTACAGGCCAACTCCTCATATCAATCATGTTGAGCCTAGGGGATAGACTTATGTAGATATATATCTAAATTGATACACAACATGTATCTACATAGTAAACGGTATATAAAATGAGACTGGACGAAGCTCAGTCTCCAGTCTAGTTCTCTTGTTCCACTTCTATGATTCATACCTAAGATAGTTCCTCCTCTCAACTTCTAAGAAGATAGTGATTGCTTGCAAGACTTGTAGTCACAGCAAGTAGTTGGCAAGGCCGAGAAAGCTTCACACCTCTTTTACACTAGTGAGTGCTGGCCAGTCTAAGATAGCATTGACTTTCTTGTGAACCATCTTAATCCTGTCTGGTCCTACAACCATCCCCAAATAATCGACTTCCTTCTTAAAGAAGTGACACTTCTCTGGTTTGACGAAGAGATCATTCTCTTTTAGATGCTTTAATACTTTCTTGACAATTTCTGCATGCTCTTGTTTATTATCTGTCTTTGTAAATATCATGATGTCATCAATGTAGACCACTACAACATCTTCCACATCTGCAAATAGTTCATTCATCATCATTTGGAAAGTGGCTGGTGAGTTGCACAATTCAAAAAACATAATCAAAGGTTCAAAGGAACCTTTATGCATGATGAATGCTGCTTTCCATTCATCTCCTTCCTTAATATGCATGTTGTTGTATTCCCATCTAAGATCCAACATGGTAAATAGCTTTGCTCCTTTAAGTTTATTGACTAGCTGCAATATAAGAGGGAGTGAATAATTATTGTGAACAGTTTAAGAGTTTAGATATCGATAGTCTTGAACCATGTGCTTTTGACCATCTTTCTTTGGTATAAAGAAGACTAGTGATGTTTGAGGGGATTTTGAAGGTCTAATGTATCCTTTGGATGACTGATCTTCTAACCAGTCTGATACCTCCTTCTGTTTGTCTGCACTCAGAGGTATAAATCTTTCTTTCTTTGGTTAAAAGTCCTTTTTAAGATCTATTGCATGGTCTCAAGATTTTTGTGTGGGCATTCTGATAGATGCCTTTTTTTTGAATACTTTGAGATACTTATGATAACATTCTGGCACAAGTTCTGCAGTAGATATCTTTTGATCCATAAGGAACTTAAGCTTCTCATTCACTGCTTGTCCAATTCTAATATTGCATTCTTATTTTTTATTTTCTTTTATTTTCTAGTATTTTTATTCTTTCATATACTTTATATTGAGCTTCCTGCTCTTCTTTCTCCAAAAGTTTGAGATAGACACTTTTATCCCTAAGCTTCCAGTATTCTTTTTCATAACTTCTTAATTTAATGTCCATAGTCTTTCAATTGATGTCTGAATTATGTTTCTTTAACCAAGAATAGCTGATTACCATCTGATTCTTTCCCAGACTGGTAACTTCTGCCTCAACCATCTTTCTATGTCCTTTGTAATCTAGTAGCAAGGACATGATATGTGTTATCTTGCCTGCTTCATTTTGTATTCCATCAACATTATAAACTGTTAATGGTTGATCTAGTTATTTAAGTGGAAAAGCATGTTGCATGGCGAATACATTATCAAAGAAGACACAGTTTGCACCAGAGTCAAGGAGAACTGAGATAGAAATGAAATCTCTGTTAGTGTTTTTGAGTTTTACCTTTATTTTCATTTTTAATTCATTATCTATTTTCATAGATGTACAAAAAATACCTTCACCTGGAATTTGATCTATAGAGAAGATCTGTGAAGTGTTAGCTTTCTTGTTAGTAGAGGAATTAAGCACTGGTGTAAGGCCCTGACTGAGCCTCTGAGAGAACTTCTCTGTCATTAAAGAAGAGGATATTGAAGCGACTACTCTCTACGATCGTTGTAGTGAGGGAGCTGAACTAGATGATCTTATCTATTAAAGAGCGAGACAAGATATTTGATCAGTCAGGGGTGACGGATAAAATAGAATTGGGGAGCGTAATGGAGATCTCTCAAGTTGCTCTGGATATTCTGGGGAATAGGAAGAGGCGATGCTTGCTGTGACTGTACGTTCACAAGTGGAGCTGGAAGTGCTATCCAGACTAAAAGGAGCAAGGGCAGGACCCTTCACACAGCTTAGATTACAACTAATCCATACACCTGGTAACAACTACACTTGGGACAAACTATAAGATGAACTCAGGCAATTGTTTGGAGGAAGCAACATCAAAGACCATGCAATCAAAAAGATCCAGGATATGTATCAAGGACAGAATCAACTCATTGATTATTTCCTAGTCAAGTGGTATGTAGAATACCAAAAAGCGCAAGTCAGTGACCCACACAGTATGGCTGCTAGAAAACAGAGTCAAAAGGTACATTGTGGACTTTATATGAAAAAACAGCATGTGCAAAGAAATAGTGGAAGCCACAATGGAGACCATGAGACACGTAGGGCACCAATTTGAAAGTCTTGACCTAATAAGGGGATGAACACAATCAAGGTTGGGATCCAACAAAAAAGAAAAAGATCCAAATGCAATGGACATATCTGCAGCTTAGAAGGGAGTCAAGTCATGCTACAATTGTGGTGAAACAGGCCATTTTGCCAAACAATGCAAGAAACCTTCTACTAAGTGCAATCTTTGTGGATGGTCCAATGGCCACAAGAAAGACTGCCAACATAGGCAGATAAAAACCACATCTTTGTTATGCTTGGCCTTGGTGAGGTCGAGCATAGACCTACTATCGACCTATCTAGGTTGGGTCGAGGATTCAACCGTCAGGAGGTTGACGGCGGTGGTGCGGCCTGGAGTCGCGGGGAGCAGAGGGATACGCTGGGTGAGGTTCCCAGACGTCGAAGGTTCACTCAAGAGTAGAACAAGACTCGAGAGATGTGGGGAAGAGGCTTGATTCATGAGGCTAGACTAAGTCGTACTCGTAGGTAAGATCAAGCTGAGGGAAAGGCATATGGCCAGATCGACTGGTATATATAGTGAAGAGTGACGGGGTGACAGTAATGTCACAGGGTCAAGGGTATGGGTTAAGGGCCGGCGTGGGAAGTGGCAATAGAATGTGAAAGAAGGCCATGGAAGGCATAAGAACCATGCATGAGAAGGAAACGCAACATGCCGGTGCATGCGGCGAGAGAAGGTGAAACACGTGTGCGATAAGGCAACACGAGGGAGATAGTTGCACAAGATCATGTAGGTATGATGACGTACGTGAGAGATGCCTCGGAGAGCTGAGGGACAAGGGTAAAGGGGTTGGCGCGGACAACCGTAAGAAGAGCGGAAGAGTGAGCATACGCGCAGTAAACGAGAGAGAAAAGAGGAAAAGACGTGCCCGGCACGATGAATCGTAACAATCTTCAGATGATGCTAAAAGCACTGAACATATCTACACACCCAGTACACAAGCCGAAAAAGGAAAAGAATGTGACCCCACAGCAGCAATAAGGGGTATGTCATTCAAAGAAGTAAGGGTATTCTTCAGGGACATAGAAGATGCTGAGAATAAGAAGTTGGTAAAAGGCAAAGCCTAGATTCAGGAACTGGGTCTAATCTAGATGAAGGTAAGCATAAGTAAGTACATTTTCCAACAAACAATCATTTCTTTAGTTTACATGTTTACAATACAGAAGCAGTGCCTTCCACTATTATATCTTCTTCTTTGCCAACAGAGGAGTCCTCTCAGAGGCTCAGCCAGAGTGTCACACCAGTACTTAATTCCTCTTCAAAGAAAGCTAACCCTTTGATCTCACCTGCAGATCAATTCCCAGATGAAGGGATCTTTTGTAGATTCATCAAAATGAATAAAGAACTAAAAATGAAAGTAAAGGTAAAATTCAAAAACACTGATCAAGATTTTATTTTAGTATCAGCACTCTTGAACTCAGGCACAAATTGCATCTTTATAGATAATGTATTTGCAATGCAATATGCACTTCCACTTAGACAACTTGCACAACCTCTCATTATCTATAACGTAGATGGTACACAAAATGAGGTAGGCAAAATCATGCACGTGGCAACACTCTTGCTTGATTACAAAGGACATCGAAGGATAGTCGAAGCAGAAGTCACTAGCTTAGGAAAGAACCAAATAGTAATCAGCTATTCCTAGTTAAAGAAACATAACTCAGATATCAATTGAAAGACTGAAGAAATCAGGCTTAGAAGTTGTGGAAAGGAATGCTGGGAACTCAGAGATAAAAGCATCTATCTTAGACTCATAGAGAAGGAAGAGCAGGAAGCTCAATATAAAGTATATGAAAGAATAAAAATGTTGGAAAAGGAAGAAAAGGAAAAACAAAAACGAAATATTAGAATTGGATAAGCAGTAGATGAAAAACTTAAAAACCTTATGGACCAAAAGAAGTCCACTGCAGAACTTGTGCCAGAATGTTATCACAAGCATCTTAAAGTATTTGAAGAGAAGACATCAACCAGAATACCTACACGAAAGTCTTGGGACCACACTATAGATCTTAAAGAAGACTTTCAACCAAAGAAAGAAAGACTTATACCTCTGAGCACAGATGAACAAAAGGAGGTATCAGATTGGCTAGAAGACCAATCATCTAAAGGATATATAAGATCTTCAAAATCTCCTTAGACATCACCAGTCTTCTTCATGCCAAAGAAAGACAGCCAAAAACACATGGTACAAGATTATTGTTATCTAAACTCACAGACTATATGCAATAATTATCCCCTCTCCCTTATATCACAACTAGTTGATAAGCTAAAAGGGGCAAAACTATTCACCATGCTTGATCTCAGATGGGGATACAACAATATATGCATTAAAGAAGATGACAAATGGAAAGTAGCCTTCATTACACATAAAGGTTCTTTCAAACCTCTGATTATGTTCTTTGGATTGTGCAACTCACCAGCCACTTTCCAAACAATGATGAATGAACTATTTGCAGATATGGAAGATGTCATGGTAGTTTACATCAACGACATTATGATATTTAAAAAAAAACAGAAGATGAACAAAAGCATGCAGGAATTGTTAGGAAAGTATTAAAATGTCTAAAAGAGAATAATCTCTTTGCCAAACCAGAAAAATGTCACTTCTTCAAGAAGGAAGTCGATTATTTAGGAATGGTTGTAGGACAAAATGGGATCAAGATGGATCACAAGAAAGTTGATGCTATCTTAGATTGGCTAGCACCTACCAGTGTAAAAGGGGTGTGAAGCTTTCTTGGTCTTGCCAATTACTATTGTTGCTTCATAGAAGGGTATGCACAAGTTGCTAGGCCTCTGAACGATCTCCTAAAGAAAGATGTCTCTTGGAAATGGGATTCTTCACAGCAAGACGCTTTTGATAAATTAAAAGAACGATTCATCACTGCTCCTATTCTTGCTTATCCTGACATTGACTATCAATTTCGTTTGGAAACAGATGCTTCCGATTACACAACAGGGGCTGTATTATCTATACTTAAAGAAAATAAATAGCACCCAGTCGCATTCTATTACGTGTGGCCATGGATATGGTTGCATGTAAATCTACTAGCACCTAGCAGGGTTAAGGGTTCTGTTGTTCATGTATATGACGACATATGGCCAGCCGTGGGGATGCTGGATCAAGGATACCGTCAAGAGTTACCGCTGTCTAGCTTGACAAGTGGGTCAAAGGTTCAAGAGTTCAAGGATGTTACGTGTGGCCCGGATAGGGTCGCACGTAGCCCTGCTATATCCGCCTAGGCGGGAGTCGGTGGGTCAACCGTCGGGGGAACCAACGGCGGTAGCGCAACCTAAGCTGCGAGACGATGAAGGATACGCGAGAGCGAGGATACTCAGGCGTCGAGGTTCACTCAAGAGTCGAACGAGACTCGTAGAGGTGTGGTCAAGGGGTGACAACGAGGTGTATT